>RYFJ01002813.1:0-45433 GCA_003991445.1 Oryza meyeriana var. granulata | reverse complement strand
AGACCATCAATTTAGGAATGAGATAAAGGCTTAGTTTTGCCAGTATCCCGAGGATCCACACAGAAGTAGATGAAGACGAGACAGCAATTTCAAGCCGCATCACTACTACGCGCTTAAGTAGGAAAGTAGTTCAGACCGTCGAGTGGATAGAAAATGCCAAGAAGATCATGACACCTCTGAATTCCATGAAGGAAACGAATGGCTGATCAAGGGTTGAGATCAATTAGAAGGACAAATGTGAGAGACTTGTCATAAGAAATGAAATGAAACCACCAGCTAGTGCACAAATGATGACCCAGTTGAACAAAAATCGTCCAAACGAGATTGAAGGCTCGGATGGAGTGACATGTCTGCTAATCACGATCCAAAAATAAATAACACGAGTACCAATGACTTTGCAAAAAATCAACAAATTTAAGCCATGAGAATAATTTTGCTTATGAGATCATGACTGCACATGCCTATTGCCTTTTCTCCGCGAGCCAGAACTGGGTGGCTCAGCCAATCGAGGTCGGGAAGAAGTGACCTCATTTAAGAATGCAATGTCCAGAGTTCCTATCATGTAAACTCTCCATCATCGAGTATATAACGGAGGAGGCTGTGGACCCTGCCCGGGAACAAACATAGCCATATAATCCATATCAGAGAAACTTCAAAGCAATACACAACAGCTAGAAGTAAGGTAACTCACTTGAGGGCCTGAGAGCCAGATAAGAGATCGTTGTGAGCTGTTCAACTTGTCCACCATCAAAGTTTATCTCACGAGTACCCCATATCTATTAATTACGCGAATAACAAGAACACGACATCGGACGCACTAGGGTAGGGTTCGAGTGAGATCATCTCAAAACAAGGAACCTAGATGAGTAACCATCGAGAGAGATCCGAGCCATTCTTAACGATTCTAGCCCGTGAAGCAAGACAAGCTCGCTTCGGAGCCCCAACTTCATCATCCCGAACAAATTCGGGTGACGATAACCCTATCCCAACTAACGTGACTGGATCGATATCACCGCGAACCAAGCCGGCTTACATGCACGTCAGCTTGCATGTCAACAGCGGCAGCCATCTCGACATAGGCGAAAACTCCCCAAGATGTCTAGTCTCGGGGCCAACGTTTTTGCTTCGGATGTTAGAGCTTGAACTTACGACACTAATGACAAACCAAGATCGGCTAAAGAAGGAGATCAAGTCAATTTCCTATTTCGACTACATCAATGCACAAGCAATTTCAAATCATCAAACTCCGATACGGCAGAATCCATTAGCCCAAGTCAACTCGAACTCGATACGCCCAAGCTAAAGCACGAGATCGGAATCTAGGAGTGGAGATGTGTAATTACCCCCGTAAGCTATCAATACTCCGACAATCTGAAGCTCACAGGTTGAAAATAGCTGGGCAAAGCTTAACTACCCACCATGCAAGAGTTTCATGGTCATACCAAGGGACCGTAGCTCCCAACTTCAAGATTGACACGCGACTAGCTGATCAGCAAGTAAGATGAATGATACATACTCAGCTCGTATAATCATAGTTACCTTATGTACTCATCAACCAAAAAGTGCAAATGCTTCTACGTAAGATTTAACGGTGTTATATATATGTGAACAGGAACGATTACCTGCACCATGAGTAGTAGTGTTCTCATTTCCGATAGATACTGCTTGAGTGAAGAAGAAAGAAGACCGAGACCAAGAAAGCGCATGATGATCCCAAAAAGTTGATTAGGGACCAATACCAAACCTTAAGCTCCAAGGTCTACTTCCTACATCACACCTACAGTCACTTTTGGTCCATAGAAGGCAAGAGATGAAGTTCTGCAATTTTTGATTCGATTTGGCCTCTCTGACAGCATCAATTCAAAACGACTAGCAGCTGATCCAGAAGGATTTCAGACCCATGAGTACTTTTGTGGAAAAGCTTATAGAGTTACTTTCAATAAGATCCGTCCATGTTATAAGATTCCCTGAGCTGTACCGGGAATCATTGAAATATGGACACATACCCTTCAGTCCGGTCTGTTTTGGCCTTAGGCTTATAATTATGTGTCTCGTGGCTAAATGCCCAAGGGTGTGTCCTCTAGGTTAACCCTAGGACGTCCAAAATCATATATATTCAGTAGCCATCATTATTTAGAGTCAAGTATTGCTCTCTTAGATTATTCTGTGCCGTGCAGTTTCGCCTCTAGATCGGTTTGTGGAACCCCAACTTCAAGGTGTGATAAACAATCCATCTGTAATTCAGGTTCCTTCTTCTTGTTCTTTGAGTTTCTTCAATTGCCTTGCAGGGATAAAACCTTCATGGTGAGTTGACTATGTGAAGAGCATGGTTGATACAACTAGACGTGTGGCTGTAGCGTTGGCGAGTGACGATCGCTGATCGACGCTATCGGAAGGAATATCGCAACCGAGCCACATTCAGAGGAGAAGCTCGCTGCACTTGCGTGAACAATAGGAGAAAGATGCATGACACTTGCAAAAGCCGAGCACCACACTTGCCAGCCGATTGCGATGCTCATAATGACAACCTGCGCAAAGCTAGGCAGACTGCTCAACAGGGAGTCTCCAAACCCGAGTTGGGACCATGACGTCTTCGGACCCTACAAAAGAACGCTCGTGCTGCTGCCACATTACTCGACAGCTTGCCAGTTGGCCCGACACAAGGCCACCCCAACATTGCAAGGATCAAAGCAATGATCACCACTGACAGCCTATCAGTAGTGACAACAATATGGAGACACCCTAATACTGTCAGCGACAGATGGCTTCAGAGCATCTAAGCGATCTTCATTCTGCCTCCACAAGGCGCCGTGCAAGCTGGGCTCTAGTCAGCCATCACTGGAGTCCTGTCATACGTCACTCGGCAATTAGAACAATGATCGAAGTGGTGATGACCGCCGTGCACAACCAGATTCCGAGGACAACTACGCGGATACTCCATCCGATGCCAAGAATGTGGGAAGATGAGCGTCGCCTCGACTGAAAGATGAGCATGAGCATTTCGAGCCTTCCACACGAGCGATTTCTATCACTTAGTGTCAGAGTCGGAGGCCTCAACTTCACGAAGGTTATGACCGGTGTTTCACCCATGGTTTGAGACAGCAGTCGACCTGGCCAATGCTGGCTTCAAGCCAACTGAGGATTGAGAAGTACGATGGAAGAACAACGCGGAGTCCTGCCTCACGTCTATACTCTGGTGATTCGCGTGGCCAAAGCAATCACAAAGCCATGGCTAACTACCTCCAATCCTGGCGCATCGGTGAGACATGACTAAACAAGCTTCCCAATGGTCGAGGGGTTTGGCTCCTGGGGAGAACTCCGTGAGTGCTCATCGCAAATTTCCAAGGAACATACAGAGGCCGTTCCTCCGAGTATTGACCTGTAGTAGTGCCACAAGAGAAGAACGAGTCCCTTGCGACTATCATCAAGAGGTTCTCCGAGAAGAGGAATTCAATTCCCAAGATTAAAGACGAGGTTGTCATTGCTGCCTTTCACAAAGAAGTCAGGGACAGCCCTTCTTGCTAAGTTTACTCGGAAGTCTCCAGGCTCTGTCAAAGCTCTATTCGACATGGCCAACAAATATGCGAGTCGGCCGACGCTGTTGCCGAGACCCTAGAAGACAAGAAGAAACCCGACAGAAGAGAAGAAGGACACAGATGATTGGCCCTGACTAAGTCTAGCAATCGCAAGCGCAAGCTTTAGACAACGTTGTAATGGGGCTGTTTGAACGCAGCTGACCGCGACCCTCGAGACAAACCGAGTACCAGAAGGTATGAACGGGCCATGCCCTTTCCACCAAGGGAAGCACGCAGCTAAAAACTGTTTTAGGCTCAAAAGTTCACCTTCGAGCAAACATCGATGTCTGCGACAACAAAGACAAGATAAGCTAGACCAGGGCATAGCCGGCAACTACCAAGATCCCAGGCTGAGCTCAATCACATCTTTTGGAGGCCATCTGCCATACGAGTCCAAGAAGAAAACAGAGCATAACATCCCGAAAAGTCAACTCAGTCTCGATAGATGCCCCAATACCTGCGCTGGTTAGAGACGCAGTCACCTTTGACCGTGTGGACCACCCCTAACCGGAGTCACACATCCATGGTGTTACCCACTCGTCCTGGACCCGGGGGATGGGGTCATCAGAGGTATTAAGTTGAAACAAGGTTCTGTCGATGTTTAACACCGGCAATATGAATAGTTGGGGGCTACTCGTGGATGGGAAACTCGTGGATTGCAAAGGAACACAGGGAGATTTTATACTGGTTCAGGCCCTCGATGTGAGGTAATACCCTACGTCCCAGTTGTGGGTATTTCTTTTGAGGATTTGTGTCTGCTTCTATGAGCTCGTGCCCTCAGGGGCCGCCCTGCCCTCCCCTTATATACTGGGGGACAGGAGTACAAGGTAGGAGTCCTAGCCGAATACGGCCGAGGATCTCCTCTTAAGAGATACAATCTACCTGATTAGACTGTATATTCCTTATTGTACAAGGCAAAAGGTCTGCCGGTGCTACTATATCTCTTATAACAAGTCTCAGCCCATCCTCTATCGAGTGGCCCATATGCTTGTGATGAGGTACCCAGGGCCCATAGCCTCCACAGTAGCCCCTAAGACCTTCATAGTTGAGTCACAGCTGATACCGAGTGCTTATCCTCCATGGTGAAGATTGCCCGAGTGCATTGCTCCAGAGTACTCTTTGTCGGAGTGCTTCTTCTTCCCGAGTCCTGCTTCATGTTAGTTGGCAGCGAGGCTATATGAAGGGCTTCATGGTAGATGTATGAAATAGTGTGTGCCGAATAGGCGCACCTATTAGGTGTAGCCCCCGACTTTGTGCGTAATTGTAAAGACAATTAAACATAAAGTCAAAGATCTTTAACCTTGTAGTCTTTTCCCGAGTAGTATACTACTGGTATATGAGACTCTTCGGTAACATGTCCCGGAATATGATTTATAGTCTTGCCGAGTAGCAGCCACTCGTATATGAGACTCTTCAAGCTTCATGTCAGCTGGAAAGGGGTTTATAGTTTTCTCGTGTGGCGTCTCACTCGGAAGTTAGACTCCTCAGTGTCATGTCAGCTGGAAAGAAGGTTTATAGTCTCTCCCGAGTAGTGCACTACTCGAAAGTTAACTCCTTCAGCGTCATGTCGGCTGGAATAACATTGCTCATGGCAACTATTGGCCAAGCATGTAGGCCGAGTACCACTTTATGAAATTAAATCCATTGCGGTCAGGTGTACTAGAGAAAGATACCTGCCATCCCCAAATTTGATGAAGACCAGCCTTGTGATCCTTATAGGGATATATCCTTCAATACCTGGTGGATAAGACAGATACCAACAACACATGTGTTTAGCAGTTAGGCCTTCATGAAGCATATTCGTTTACCTCATCGGTTCCTGTTGGTAGCATCAGCACTACGATTTTAACCATAGCCTGCGAGCGGCCCATATTGAGCGTGCTATTGTAGAAACTCATATCTTGGTGGCCCAATACCGACTTTGTGAGCCCAAGCCCACGAGTCGGAAACGGCTCTATAAAAGGCGGGGAGAGAGAGAAAAGATTCCTTCATCTTCTCCAAGCCACCAATATTTCGTCTTCTGCTTCCACGCCAAAATTTCGCCTCCCGCTCCGCTAGGGTTTGCTATTGCTCGCTCTTTCCCACAAGAATTCGGGCGATTCTACTCTTCCTAGTCCATTCCAAACCTCCAGCAGCATTTCCCCCAAATCTCCTCAACCCCAACCATGCCGAGGGCTTCGGATCTTGCGGGTGCGTTGGATGATGTCTGGCCGACTTTAGATTGCGGGTTAGCGAAGTTGAAGCTTCTGGAGAAGCAGCTAAAGTTGCAGAGCCAGGAGATCATCAACTGGCATCCAGCTGAGGGCGAATCGGTTCTGGAGCCCCGGGAGTGTGAGACGTCATTTTTGCCTCTTTCTTCCATCAGGGTCTTTCTCTTCCATCTTCCGAGTTCTTCTGGCAGCTTCTTTCTTTTTACGAACTCGAGTTGGTGAATCTGAATCCCAACTCGATCCTTCAAATCTCCATTTTTGTAGCTCTCTATGAGTGCTTCTTAGTGTGGAACCCCATTTGAATCTGTTCAGGTATTTATTTATATCAAGCCCCAACCTTCCAAGAGCAAAATCAAGTATTGTGGGAGCCGGTGTCCAACTCCGGAGTGAGATTGAAAGAAGATCTACATAGATATTCCTTTGAAATCTTTCTCTCAAAGGCTGGCATAAGGAATGGTTTTACTATTCTGATCTTGAGCCATGCCTTCCCTCTTTTATGGTTTGCCCCCGATGATTATCGCCAAGTGGTCATCTCTACCCACCTCTGAAGAAATAGGGCAGGTTAATACACTTGTCGGCAGGATTAGCAAGCTGAAAAAAGCCGGGTTGAATGCCCATGGGTGGCTAGACGCTTCTTGACTCGTGCCTCAGGGTGCTGAAGCTGAGGTGCCACTTCGGCTGGGACTACAATGGCAAAGGTGATCCCAGCCGGGAATTCTCCGACCTGATAGACAAGTACAAAGTGACCGACATCCGGCTAGATTTCTTTCGCCAGCGGGTGGATTTGAAACTGAGGACACAGATCAGTCCGTGGCAAGCTTACAGCAACAAGAGCCGTGCCCAAAGGTAACCCTTGCTGATGTTGTCTTATAGTTCATCTGTGGTGAATGCTTGCAGATACATTGCCCAGATTGGCTCCGCAGTGTGTAACTGCATTGTTGAACTTCTTGCAATCATGTGAGGAGTTCAATGATGACTCCCGGAAAATTATCGGCCTAGAAATCGAAGAAAGAGGCCGAGAAGTCCTTTTGCTGCCTAGCCCGACTCCAAGAGAGCAGGAAGAGACCTGTTGTAGATCATGGCAGAAGATGTTATGAGGCCGAGTGCCACTGCCGCAGTCTGAAGATAAGGACACCACCGGTGTAGTGCCAAGGCCATTGAGTCCCAGACCGGGACCCGTGCAGTCGAGTCATCGAGCCCAACCAGAGTGCCACCGAGTACAGGGCCGACTCCAGCGCTGTTAGGCTCAACAACATTGAGCCCAAGAATGGCGCCGCCGAGTACCCAGGCACCCCAGCTGGCCGCACCAAGAGTGGGGCCAGCTAGGATAAAAACGCCGTAGCCGACTGCCATGCCGACTGGCCGACAGCCGGCTGCAACCCATCGCCGGGATCTGGATCTCCGGGCAAAGGCTTTAGTTCTCCAAGAGGTAGGTTGCTTAGGATCTTCTGAAAATCTTGTTTGTCATGGTAGTGTTTTGAAATTTGACTCGTTACGGAGGAAGCGGCCGATATTGATCTCAAGGAGACCACTCTGGCCACTCCCATGTAGAGCCAGCCCCAGCCGAGCCAGCGCTAGTGAGCACACCTGCTGAGCCGGCGATGGTCCCAGTGTAGAAATTCAGACGGTCCCGACTGCAAAGGCCGCCGCCACCGCCGAGCAAGGGGTGGCCGTTAAAGCTGCTGCTCCAGCCCCTGAGCTAGCCCCGAGGCCCCGGCGGCTACCGAGTTGGGGGCCAGGACTCCGTCGCCGTCCTTGTCGCCATCGTCGTTGTCACTGTCTTCTCCTGTGGGTGCCATGGGCCCCAGGTACCTCATGACAAGCATATGGGCCACTCGGATAGAGAATGGGCCTAGCCTTGTAATTAGGGATATAGCCACGCTCGGCAGACTTTGCCTTGTACGATAAGGAAAACATAGTCCTAGTTGGGTGCGTTATATCTCTAAGAGGAGATCTCTTGGCCGTAATCCGGTTGGGACTCCAACCTTGTAACCCGGTCCCCCAGTATATAAGGGGAGGCAGGGCGCCCCCTAAGGGCAGGTTGAGTTGGTTCACCAGAATCACCACCGCAAATCCTCAAAGGAATAACACCACAACTGGACATAGGGTATTACCTCACATCGAGGGCCTGAACCAGTATAAAATCTCTCTGTGTTCCTTTGCAATCCACCGAGTTTCCATCCGCCGAGTAGCCTCATATATTTATTGCCGGTGTAAAACATCGACAGTTGGCGCGCCAAGTAGGGGCTTCGGCGCGATCTACATCTACAAGCTCGATGGATCCAGCAACCGGAGTCGACGGCGGCAAACTCTCCCCCGGAGACACAATTGCATTTGGAAGCCTCGACTTCGTGTCGATGTTTTACATCGGCAATAAATATATGGGGCTACTCGGCGGAAGGAAACTCGGTGGATTGCAAAGGAACACAAGGAGATTTTATACTGGTTCAGGTGCTCGATGTGAGGTAATACCCTGCGTCCAGTTTGTATGTATTCCTTTGAGGATTTGTGGTGGTGATTCTGGTGAACCAACTCAACCTGCCCTCATGGGGCGCCTTGCCTCCCCTTATATACTGGGGGACAGGGTTACAAGTAGGAGTCCCATCGGATTACGACTAGGAGATCTCCCCTTAGAGATATAACGCACCCGACTAGAACTGTATATTCCTTATTGTACAAGGCAAGGTCTGCCGAGGGTTACCATATCTCTAATTACGAGGCTAGGCCCATCCTCTATCCGAGTGGCCCATATGCTTGTCATGAGTACCCGGGCCCATGGCACCCACAGTAGCCCCCGAGACCTTCATAGTTGAGTCACAGCTGATGCCGAGTGCTCATCCTCCACGTGAGTCTTCCCGAGTGCATTGCTCCCGAGTACTCTTTGTCTAAGTGCTGCTTCTCCCGAGTCTTGCTTCATGTCAGCTGGCAGCGAGGCTATGAAGGGCTCGATGTAGATGTTGGAATAGTGTGCGCCGAATAGGCGCACCTATTAGGTGTAGCCCCCGACTTTGTGCTTAATTGTGAAAACAATTAAACATGAAGTCAAAGAACTTTAACCTTGAAGTCTTTCCCGAGTAGATTACTACTGGTATATGAGACTCTTCGGTATCATGTCAACCGGAATATGATTTATAGTCTTGCCGAGTAGGGAGCTACTCATATATAGGACTCTTCGACTTCATGTCAGTCGGAATGTGTGTTTATAGTCTTGCCGAGTAGGATGCTACTCGTATATGGGACTCTTCAGCGTCATGTCAGCTGGAAAGGGGGTGTTTATAGTCTTTCCCGAGCAGTATACTACTCGAAAATTAGACTCGTCGGCATCATGTCAGCCGGAAAAGGTGTTTATAGTCTTTCCCGAGTGGCGTCCCATTCGGAAGTTAGACTCTTCAGCTCGTCAGCTGGAAGAATGTTTATAGTCTTTCCCGAGTAGTATGCTACTCGAAAGTTAGACTCCTCCGCATCATGTCAGCGGGTATAAGAAATTTATAGTCTCTCCCGAGTAGTGCACTACTCGAAAGTTAGACTCTTCCGCGTTATGTCAGCGGGAATGAGAAATTTATAGTCTCTCCCGAGTAGTGTACTACTCGAAAGTTAGACTCTTCCGCGTCATGTCAGCGGGAACGATGTTGCTCATGGCAACTGATGGCCACGCATGTAGGCCGAGTACCACTTTATGAAAATAAATCCATGGCGTGGTCAGGTGTACCCGAGAAAGATACCTGCGTCCCCAATTTTAATGAAGACCAGCTTGTGATCCTTGTAAGGATATATCCTCGAGACCTGGTGGACAAAACAGATACCCAAACATATATGTTTAGCAATAAGGCTTTCATGAAGCATATCTGTTTACCTCATCGGCTCCTGTTGGTAGCACCAGCGCTATAATTTCAACTCAGCCTGCGGGCGGCCCACATGGAGCATGCTACTGTAGGAACTCATATCTTGGTGGCTGCTGCCAAATAAGCCGGCCTGAGCCGACCTATCCAGCATAGCTCTAGAGAAGTATCATCCATCGCATGTCAGGATGAGTTTTTTGGTGTTGGTAACCGCAATCGGCCAGAGAAATCCTTATTCGCAAGCCTTTCCGACTTACGTTCTGGATGCAAACTGGTTGCCATATAAGCCTGAGTGGGTATAATGCAGGATCTGCTTGCCCTTCTCAGGTGTGACGTAGTGCATGAGAACTCCGGATGCACTTTGACGATGTAAGTCTTCTCTGACTTGGGTAAAGCCGAACAAGGTACCCGAACCTTGCATTAGCAGAGAGTTCGGCTGGCGACCCTCATGGGGCGTACCCTATCCAACAGAGTTATAGCCAAGCTAGGCACCCGAACCTTGCATTAGCATAGGATTCGGCTGGCGACCCTCATGGAGCGTACCCAACCTGACAGAGCTGTGACCAAATAAGGTACCCGAACCTAACATTAGCATAGGATTCGGCTGGCGACCCTCATGGGGCGTACCCTACTTAGCCGAGTAGTACACAGCCCCGACTGGCGCCGGAGGCCGATTATTAGCTCGCATGGAGCGTAGCCGAGGAAGATGACGTCCCGACTGGCGCAAGTACTCGGTAAGTAGCCCTCATGGAGCATCCCGAGTGTATTTTGGCAGACTTGTCCAGCCCCCGAGCGTAGGAGATAGGCTCGCAGCCCTGAGTTCCTGTCACGCGTATCCGGAGCTGGGCCTGCAATATAAAAATATCGGATGAGTAGCATCTGATGATGGAAATAATCACCCGAATAAAATGTATTTTACAATATATGTAAATACATGTTCTTCCTCTTTTTGATATTAATTTCCTCGAGTAGTTGACCCCTTACGTTTAAGCACTCTGCCCGACTAGTCATAGCCCCCTAGCGTCGGGAGTTGGCTCATGGCTCTTTCCCAGACACGCGTTTTGGGTGACTTGAGTTCGTCTTACATGGAGCAGAGTTTCACGGATCGAGATTTATGCTACTCGAGTACTTTTGTAATCATTTAAGAGCAAAAACGGAAAAAAGTAAATGTGCAGCTTGTACACCTATTAGGTGTAAGCGGCTGCGGCATTAGCAAGGCCGAGTGAGGAGATGTTTATCAGAAAGCGACTTAGCTGTTCGGTACTTGGGAATGGGGATGCCATCCTTGTGTTTGGGCTTGTGAGCCCCCTAGCACGTCACTTGTTGCTCTGATAATCCTCAGTTGTTGAAGGCCGAAGACGGTTGTGACCGACTGCCACAATAGAGCCGTCTGACTTGTGTTTGCGATTCCCAGCTTTAGTCGGGACCGTGTCGTCGGTGTCGTCCCGCTTCTTCTGTCAGGGTGACTTGTTGTCGTCGAGGGCCTCGGCAACAGCGTGGGCCGAGTCGGCGTACTTGTTTGCCATGTCGAATAGGGCCTTGACAGAGTTGGGAGGCTTCCGCGTGAATTTGTCGATGAACGAGGTGTCTTTGACTCCTTTTCGAAAGGCAGCGATGACGACCTCGTCCTTGATCTTCGGGATTGAGTTCCTCTTCTCAGAAAACCTTTTGATGAAGTCACGAAGAGATTCGTTCTTCCTTTGGCGCAACTGATATAGGTCATACTCGGAAGATGATCTCTCGTAAGTTCCTTGGAAGTTGGCGATGAAGCGTTCGCGGAGTTCTGCCCATGAGCCGATTGATTGCTTGGGAAGTCCTGTTAGCCATGTCCTCGCTGAGTCGGCTAAAGCGACTGGGAGGTAGTTAGCCATGACTTTGTGATTTCCTCCAGCTGCTCGGATTGCCGTAGTATAGACCGTGAGCCAGGACTCGGGATTGGTCTTGCCATCGTATTTGTCGATGCCTGTAGGCTTGAAACTCGATGGCCAGTCGACCTGTTGTAGCTCCTGGGTGAAGGCCGGTATGCCTTCGTCTTCATGAGGACTCCGACTCCGATGACGGCGACGAAACCGCTCGTGGTGGAGGCCGAAACGCTTGTTCTTGTCTTCCAGCTGGCGTTGCTCATCTTCTTCTCGTTTGCGGCGCCGAGCATTAATGTCTTGCTGAAGGTCGCGCCGCAGTCGGTCTCAGAGGTCCTGGTTGTCCCGACGGTCGCTTCGACGTTGCCGGTTGTTGTGGTTGCCGAGTGACGTCTGGCTTGACTCCGCGTGCTGCCGACTAGAGCCGGCCTCTCGACGTCGCTTTGAGGTGGATGAGACTGCCGCTGGGGAAGTTGACCGACTGGTCAGTACGAGTGTGTTGCCCGACTGTTGGCGCTGCTGACATGCGGCAGCGGTAAGCATGGCTTTTATCCTTGCGATCGTCGTGGTGGCTGGTGATCAGGCCCAACCTGGACCGTGTCCAGTAGGGTTACGCGTCACGACGTTCATACTGCGGCGTGACGAAGACGTCGTGGTCGCCGACTTTTGTTTGGAGGGTTTGCTGCTGAGCGGTTCGCCTAGCCCTGCGTAGGCTGTCGTTGCGGGTGTGCAGGCGTCTTGCTTCTTCCTCCTGTTGTTCTCGCAGTCGGCAGGCCTCCTCCTCTTGTTGTTCATGCAGTCGGCGTGATTCCTGAGTAGGAGTAGAGCCTTTGGATGCCATGAAAATTTCTCGCGGCGGAGTGAAGCTTGCCGAGCTAGTGTTCGACTTGGAGTCGGAATCCGACTGGGAGTCGTAGTCGGAATAGTTGATGGGGGTGATTGCCACTCCGACCTCCCTAGATCCGATCTCGAGCAGCTCGGGGCCGTATCCGAGTCGAACTCCAGAGGATCAGGTTTGCCGCGTCAGATGTAGATTGTAGATATCCGCGGCGTCGCCGAGTCCGAACGGGAAATTGACGATCTCTTCCTTTTTTGGCCCGATCTCGGCCGGCTCAAAACCGAGTCCGAGTCGAACACCGAAAGAAAGAGTTGTCCCTGGGCTCGGGCGTATTGGAGGTTGCCGCAGCATGTCATGAAAGATTGCTGCAACATCGTGTAGGCCGACTGGCGCGGAATCGGCTGGTTCCCTGGCAGATCGGATCGAGTCCGAGTCGGCCAAGGTGAGATTGCCGAATATGTCAGCGACGAAGTCGAGGCTTCCGAATGAGATTGTATCTCCGGGAGAAAATTTGCCGCCATCGACTCCGGTTGCTGGATCCATCGAGCTTGTAGATCACGCCGAATCCCCTACCTGGCGCGCCAACTATCGATGTTTTACATCGGCAATAAATATATGGGGCTACTCGGCGGAAGGAAACTCGGTGGATTGCAAAGGAACACAAGGAGATTTTATACTGGTTCAGGTCCTCGATGTGAGGTAATACCCTACGTCCAGTTTGTATGTATTCCTTTGAGGATTTGTGGTGGTGATTCTGGTGAACCAACTCAACCTGCCCTCATGGGGCGCCCTGCCTCCCCTTATATACTGGGACAGGGTTACAAGGTAGGATCCCCATCGGATTACGACTAGGAGATCTCCCTTAGAATATAACGCACACCGACTAGAACTGTATATTCCTTATTGTACAAGGCAAGTCTGCCGAGGGTTACATATCTCTAATTACCGAGGCTAGGCCCATCGTCTATCCGAGTGGCCATATGCCTTGTCATGAGGTACCCGGGCCCATGGCACTCACACTTCGTCGCCGACCAGATCAGCAATCTCACCTTGGCCGACTCGGACTCGATCCGATCTGCCAGGGAACCGGCCGACTCCACGCCAGTCGGTCCACACGACGCTGCAACAATCCTCATCGACTTGCTACGGCAATCGTCATCTTGTCCGAGTCTCGGGGACAAACTCTTTCCTTCGGTGTTCAACTCGGACTCGGCCTTGAGCCGACCAAGATCGAGCTAAGAAGGGAAGAGATCGTCAATCTCCCATACAGACTTGGCATTGCCACGGATATCTTCAGACAACATCCGACGTGGCAAACTCGATCTCCTGGAATTCGACTCGGATATGGCCTAGAGCCGCTCGAGATCGGATCCAGGGAGGTTGGAGTTATAATCACCCCCATCAACTATTCTGACTATGACTCTCAGTCGGACTACGACTCTTAGTCGGATTCCGACTCTAAGTCGGACAGTAGTTCGGCAAGCTTCTCCCCGCCACGAGAAATCTTCATGCATCAAAGCTCTACTCCTATACTCAGGAATCACGCTGAACTATGCAAGCAACAAGAGGAGAAGCACACCGACTGCGAGGAGCAACAAGAGGAAGAAGCAAATGCCTGCACGACGATCTACGCAGGGCCGGGCGACTTCGTACAGCTCACAAATCCTCCAAACCCAAGTCAGCGACCACGACGTCTTCATGACTCCTCAACAGAACATCATGGCCACTGCAACTGTACTGGATACACTCCAGTTCGGGCCTGATCACCAGGCCACCCCGACGATCGCAAGGATTAAAGCCATGCTTACCGCTGCTGCATGTCAGCAGCACCAACAGTCGGGTGATACCTCATACCGACCAAGCCGGTCGACATCCCCAACGGCCAGTCTCATCTACCTCAAAGCGATGCTGAGAGCAGCTGGCTCGAGTCAGCCGCATACGGGGCATGTCAGGCGTCACTCGGCAAACCAACGACAACCGGCGACGTCAAAGCAACCGTCGGGACGATTAGGACCTCCAGAGCAGACTACGCGCGACCTTCGCGCAACATCATCGCTCGGCACCGTGAATGAGAAGAAGATGAGCAACGCCAACTAGAAGACAAGAACAAGCGTTTCGGCCTCCACCACGAGCGGTTTTGCCACCGTATTCGGAGTCGGAGCCCTCATGAAGACGAAGGCATACCGGCCTTCACCCAGGAGCTACAATAGGTCGACTGGCCGTCGGGCTTCAAGACTACAGGCATCGACAAATACGACGGCAAGACCAATCTCCGAGTCCTGGCTCACGTCTACACTCTGGCGATCCAGTAGCTGGAGGAAAATCACAAAAGTCATGGCTAACTACCTCAGTCGCTTTAGCCGACTCAGCGAGGAATGGCTAACAGACTTCCCAAGCAAATCAATCAGCTCCTGGGGAGAACTTCGGGAACGCCTCATCACCAACTTCCGGGGAACATACGAGAGGCCATCTTCCGAGTACGACCTGTATCAGTTACATCAAAGGAAGAACGAGTCTCTTTGTGACTTCATCAAGAGGTTCTCTAAGAAGAAGAATTCAATCCCAATGATCAAGGATGAGGTCGTCATCGCCACCTTTCGAAAAGGAGTCAAAAACACCTCGTTCATCGACAAATACACGCGGAAGCCTCCTAACTCTGTCAAGGCTTTATTCGACATGGCGAACAAGTACGCCAACTCGGCTGACGTTGTGGCTGAGGCCCTCGATGACAAGAAGGCACCCTGACAAAAGAAGCAGGAGGGCACCAACGACGCGGTCCCGACTAAAGTCGAGAGTCGCAAACACAAGTCAGACGGCTTCATTGTGGCAATCGGTCACAACCGTCTTCGACTTTCAACAACTGAAGATTATCAGGAGAACAAGTGACAAGCTCGGGGGCTCAAAAGCCCAAACGCAAGGATGGCATCCCCACTCCCAAATACCGAACAGCTAAGTCGCTTTCTGATAAATCTTTCCTCACTTGGCCTCGCCAATGCCGCAGCCGCTTACACCTAATAGGTGTACAAGCTGTACTTTTTCTGTTTTTCTCTTAAATGATTGCAAAAGTATTCGAGTAGCATAAATCCTGATCCGTGAAACTTTGCTCCATGAAAGACGAACTCAAGTCACCCAAAACGCATGTCTAGGAAAGAGCCATGAGCCAACTCCCGCCGCTAGGGGGCTATGATTAGTCAGGCAGAGTGCTTAAACGTAAGGGGTCAACTACTCGGAGAAATTAATATCAGTAAGAGGAAGAACACGTATTTACATATATTGTAAAATACATTTTATTCGGGTGATTGTTTTCATCATCAGATGCTACACATCCGGTATCTTTATAGTGCAGGGCTAGCTCTGGATACGCGTGACAGGAACTCAGGGCTGCGAGCCTATCTCCTACGCTCAGGGGCTGGACAGGTCTGCCAAAATACACTCGGGATGCTCCACGAGGGCTACTGACCGAGTACTTGCACCAGTCGGGACGACATCTTCCCCGGCTACTCTCCATGTGAGCTGGCAACCGACCTCCGGCGCTAGTTGGGGGTCGTATACTACTCAACTGGGTGAGGTACGCCCCATGAGGGTCGCCAGCCAAATCCTATGCTAATGCAAGGGTTGGGTACCTTATTTGGCCATAACTCTGTTGGATAGGGTACACCCCATGAGGGTCGCTAGCCGAACCCTCTTCTAATGCAAGGCTCGGGTATCTTGTTCGGCTTTACCCAAGTTAGAGAAGACTTACATCGTCAAAACGCATCTGGGGTTCTCATGCACCGCGTCACACCTGAGGAGGGCAAGCAGATCCTGCAATGTACCTACTCAGGCTTATGTGGCAATCAGGTTGCATCTAGAACGTAAGTCAGAAAGGCTTGCAAATAAGGATTTCTCTGGCTGATTGCGGTTACCGACACCAAAAAACTCATCCTGACATGCAATGGATGATACTTCTATAGAGCTATGCTGGGTAGGTCGGTTCAGGCCGGCTTATTTGGTAGCAGCCACCAAGATATGAGTTCCTACAGTAGCATGCTCCATGTGGGCCGCCCGCAAGCTGAGTTGAAATTATAGCATTGGTGCTACCAACAGGAGCCGATGAGGTAAACAGATATGCTTCATGAGAGCCTTATTGCTAAACATATATGTTTGGGTATCTGTTTTATCCACCAGGTCTAGAGGATATATCCTTACAAGGATCACAAGCTGGTCTTCATTAAACTTGGGGATGCAGGTATCTTTCTCGGGTACACCTGACCACGCCGTGGATTTATTTTCATAAAGTGGTACTCGGCCAACATGCGTGGCCATTAGTTGCCATGAGCAACATTATTCCCGCTGACATGATGCGGAGGAGTCTAACTTTCGAGTAGTGCACTACTCGGCAGAGACTATAAATTTCTCATTCCCGCTTACATGACACGGAGGAGTCTAACTTCTGGGTGGGACGCCACTCGGGAAAGACTATAAACCCTTCTTTCCAGCTGACATGACGCTGAAGAGTCCCATATACGAGTAGTATCCTACTCGGCAAGACTATAAATACCCATTCCGACTGACATGAAGTCGAAGAGTCCTACATATGAGTAGTTCCCTACTCGGTAAGACTACAAATCATATTTCGGTTGATATGATACCGAAGAGTCTCATATACCAGTAGTAATCTACTGGAGAAAGACTTCCAGGTTAAAGATCTTTGACTTTATGTTTAATTGTCTTCACAATTAAGCACAAAGTCGGGGGCTACACCTAATAGGTGTACCTATTCGGCGCACACTATTCATATATCTACATGAAGCCCTTCATAGCCTTGCTGCCAGCTGACATGAAGCAGGACTCGGGAAGAAGACTCACTCGGACAAAGAGTACTCGGGAGCAATGCACTCGGGAAGACTTCACCGTGGAGGATGAGCACTCGGCATCAGCTGTGACTCAATTATGAAGGTCTCAGGGGCTACTGTGGGTGCCATGGGCCCCAAGTACCTCATGACAAGCATATGGGCCACTCGGATAGAGGATGGGCCTAGCCTTGTAATTAGGGATATAGCCACGCTCGGCAGACTTTGCCTTGTACGATAAGGAAAACACAGTCCTAGTTGGGTGCATTATATCTCTAAGAAGAGATCCCTTGGCCATAATCCGGTTGGGACTCCTACCTTGTAACCTGGTCCCCCAGTATATAAGGGGAGGTAGGGCGCCCCCTAAGGGCAGGTTGAGTTGGTTCACCAGAATCACCACCGCAAATCCTCAAAGGAATAACACCACAACTGGACGTAGGGTATTACCTAACATCGAGGGCCTGAACCAGTATAAAATCTCTCTATGTTCCTTTGCAATCCACCGAGTTTCCATCCGCCGAGTAGCCCCATATATTTATTGCCGGTGTAAAACATCGACATCTCCTTCAGACTGACTGGACCTCCCCAGGTTCGAAGCTCCTGCCCGCAAGTTTCTGCGGACATTCCACTGGACGGCGCCCGATGGAACCGCGAGGAGTTACAAGCATGATGAGGTTGCGGCAAAAAAGAGCGTGAAGACTTGCTTCGTGCCACAATTGCTGCATCCCGGGGGATTCAGGTACGATTTCCGTTGTATTGGAATCTTGGTAGTCTTCCTCGCATGAGTGTTCTGACGCTTGACTCTACTTTGACTTGTTTCTCCCCGAGCAGAAGCTTGTTGATCACTCAGAGAAGATGCACGAGGTCCTGACCTAGGTTGCCTTCCAGCTCCAAGAATTGGACCAGCTCCGGGCCCTAAAGACAGTATTGGAGGAGTGCCATCAAGGGAGGGAAACTTGGCTGAAGGACGCTGTCACCCTGCTCAGGGACGAGAATTGGGATCAAGGCAAGAAGATGAGAGGTAAGCCTCCAGAATACCTCTTCCTGACCAAATCCTTAGTATATTTCTCCAGCTGTGTTGTTCCCAACTGCCCAGTTGTGTCTTGACTGCAACGTTGAGTTCTTGACTAATTTGTCGTGCAGCCCTCAAAGCCGAGCTGAAGACCCAAATAGAGGGAGAAATCTAGCTGAAGGAGGCCAAGAGAGCCAAGGCCGAGCTTAAAAAGACAAAGCTGACCTGACAAGGACCAATACCGAGCTTGAGCAAGAGAAGGCCGAGTTGAAGAAGGCCAACGCCAAGCTCGAGAAGGAAAAAATTGAATTGGAAAAGACCGTAGCCAAGTGGGAGGCCGACTACAAAAGTAAGTCTCCACCCTGACATTGATCTTAACCAATCCATTAATTACCCCATCTGCAGTTTTGCCTGACAAGTTTGCTTGTCGGTGAACCCGGGTAGCTGCTAGAGCCAATGCCCAAATCCAGTTTCAGGCTTTCACAGAGGAGATAAGGGTTGTCAAGGAGTCACGGGAGACCCTTGGCGAGTCCGTTAAAGGGCACCTTGACATCATGGATCCTCGCGATGTGGGAACCAGCTCCAGCACGATCTTCCAAGTGGAGGCGCGCCTTAAGGATGCACCAAGTGCCCTGAAGAGGTACTCGGATGAGCATGTTGTTGTCAGCATGGCCTAGACCCTGGCGATGACTAAGTCCATCTACCCAAGGGCAGATATTGAAGCCATTGGGGAGGGGTTCGCTGAGGAGACGACACCTGAGGAGGCGCTGGAGCTGATAGCCAAGGCGAGGCCGACTGTAGAGATGATCACCCGAGACCTGGGTATGTAAGAACAGTATATCATGCAGTCAGTGTATTGTGGATTTTTGTAAAGACATGTGTAAATATATGTGCAATGCCACCAAGCTCTGAATTGTTACTCAGTTGTCATTAGTTTTACCTGACTATATAGTCTACGCCGAGTTAGTCTATAGGAACGTAATAAAATCGTTCACCGCATAGAGCTGTACTTGGGCAAATGTGACAAAGTCATAGTAAAACTTCATAACATAAGTAAAACAAGCTCGTATATTATTGACAAAGCACATATAATGCATGCAGCCCCCGACTCACTACTCAGTTGAAACAAGCGGCGTAGTGAGCCAGAGAAAACTGTACACATGGGAAAGTATAAAACTCAGGTATAGAAAGGACGTAGCTGTTCTATATTCCATGAGTTGCTGATGAGGGCACTGTCTTCGGTCTTCAGTCGGTAGGCGCCTGGCCGAGTAACCTCAACGATAATGAACGGCCTTTCCTAGATTGGGGATACTTTATGTTTGTCTTTGGTGGTTTGTATTTTTCTCAAGACAAGATCTCCGACCAAAAAAACGTGGCCACAGACATTGCGATTGTGATAACGACACAGGCCATGAAGATACCTTGCTGACTGGACTGTTGCGATGTCTTCTGAGTAAGCCCGAACTCGCGGAGAGCCGAACTCTAACTCGGTTGGTAGCACAGCCTCAGCACCATAGACCAGAAAGAAAGGGGATTGCCCAGTTGGTCGACTAACCGTGGTTCTTAGGGACCAGAGTACAGATGGGAGTTCTTGTACCCACCGGCCCGCGTATGGTTGTAGTCGGTCAAATATCCTGGCCTTGATACCTTGTAAGACCATACCATTGGCTCATTCAACCTGCCCATTGCTCCACGGGTGTGCCACAGATGCGTAGCAAATCTTGATGCCGAAGTCATCACAGAAATCTTGAAACACGCCGCCCGTGAACTGAGTACCGTTGTCAGTGATGATGCTGTTGGGGACCCCGAATTGGTATAATATACTCGTGATGAAGTCCTTTGCTCATGCCGCTGATATGGTTGCAACGGGTTTGGCCTCAATCCACTTGGTGAATTTATCCACTGCGACGAACAAGTGTGTGAACCCTCCTGGTGCTTTCTTGAAGGGCCCGACCATGTCAAGCCCCCATAATGCAAAGGGCCAAGAGATTGGGATTGTTTGGAGTTGTTGGGCTAGGAGATTGGTTTGTCTTGCGTAGAATTGGCAACCCTAGCATGTGCGAACAATGTCTTTAGCATCTGTTACTGCTGTTGGCCAGAAAAATCCCTACCGGTAAGCCTTTCCGACTAACGTCCTGGATGCGGCATGGTTGCCACATATGCCCGAGTGGATCGACCGTAGAATCTGCTTGCCCTCCTTGGTGGTGACGCAGCGCATAAGGAAACTCTTGTTTCAACGTTTGATTTGTTCGGCTTGGCTGCGATCTTCTGAGAGTTCGTCGTCCAGGAGGAATTTGAGAACAGGAGTCCGCCAATCTTGACATATGTGCAGCACCTCGTCTATCGCCGGGGTAGGTTCGCCTCCCGACTGCTCCGGCTCTGGTTTCTTCTTGACTGATGGCTCCATAAGTTGTTCGACAAAGATCCCTGTCGGGACCGCTTCTCGCTTGGATCCCATATTTGCCAATTCATCTGCAGCATCATTGTATTGTCATAGGACAAGTGTTATCTCCAGCCCGTCGAACTTGTTTTCCAGCTTGTGGACCTCCTGACAGTATGCCGCCATGGTATCGTCGAGACATGTCTAGTCCTTCATGACTTAGTTCACCACGAGTTGAGAATCTCCACGCACAACCAGTCGATGTATGCCGAGTGATGTAGCAATGCAAGCCCGTGGATAAGCACCTCGTACTTGGCGACGTTGTGAGAAGCCGGGAAGTGGATTTGAAGAATGTACTTGAGTTTTTCGCCGGTAGGGGATGTCAATACAACGCCGGCCCCGTCGCCGCTGATCCGTAGAGAACCATCGAAGTACATCGTCCAGTACTCTAGCTTCGCTGTTGACGTAGGCATTTGGACTTTTGTCCACTCGGCCACGAAGTCGGCTAGAGCTTGTGATTTGATAGCTGTCCATGGCTGAAAGGTGATGTCGAACGCCATCAACTCGAGCGCCCATTTAGCGATTCGGCCGGTGGCCTCGCGATTGTGCAGGATGTCCCCGAGTGGATACGATGTGACTACCGTGACTTGATGTGCTTGGAAATAATGCACCAGCTTCCGGACAGTGATGAGTAGGCTGTACAGCACTTCTGGACTTGCGGATATGTCATCTTCGAGTTAGCAAGGACCTTGCTGACAAAGTAGACTAGCCATTGAATCTTCTGTATGTGACCCTGTTCGGATCGCTCGATCACTAGCACCGTGTTGACTACCTGAGTAGTTACCGCCAGATACAGCATTAATGGTTCTTGGGGCATTGGTGACGCCAATACGGGTGGTGATGTGAGGAATTTTTTGAAGTCTTCGAAGTCTTGCTAGGCTTCGGGAGTCCATTGGAAATTGTCTGTTTTCTTTAATAGCTTTAAAAAGGGCATGCCCTGTTCTCCCAGTCGGGAAATAAACCGGCTGAGTGCTGCCATGCAGCCTGTCAGCTTCTGGACGTCTTTCTAGCTAGTTGGGGGTGCCATGTTCATGATTGTGTTGACTTTCTCCTGGTTGGCCTCGATGCCGCGATGCGAGACGATGAAGCCGAGTAACTTGCTGGATGGCACACTGAAGGCGCACTTTTCCGGGTTCAACTTCATCTTGAATCTTCGAAGATTTTGGAAGGTTTCATCCTGGTCAGCGATGAGGTCTTCTTTGGACTTGGTCTTGATCAGCACATCATCAACGTAGGCTTCCACGTTGCGCCCGATCTGAGTGTGCAGACACCACTGAATTGCACGTTGATACATTGCTCCAGCGTTTTTCAAACCGAACGGCATAGTGATGTAGCAGTACGATCCAAACAGCGTGATGAAAGACGTCTTTAAATAGTCCTCCACCTTCAGGCTAATTTGGTGGTATCCCGAGTAACAGTCGAGAAAACTAAGAAGTTCGCACCCTACAGTCGAATCCACCACCTGATCTATTCTTGGTACACCAAATGGATCCTTGGGGCACGCCATTTACCATTTTTCTTTCAGACCAGGACTGGATTTGCCAGCCAATCCAGGTGATAGACCTCTTTGATGAACCCGGCTGCGAGAAGCTTGGTTATCTCCTCCCGAATAGCATCTTTCTGGTCCTGAGCGAAGCGCCGCAGCCGTTGCTTGATTGGCTTGGCGTCTGTCTTCACGTTGAGGGTGTGCTCGATCACCACCCTTGGTACACCTGGCATGTCGGACGGTTTCCATGCAAAGATATCCTTGTTGGATTGGAGGAAGGTGACGAGCACGTCTTCCTATTTGGGGTCGAGTCCGGTCCCAACTAGAGCAGTCTTGGAGGGATCGGAAGGGTCCAAGGGGATCTTCGTCGTGTCAGAGTCCGCTGAAATTCTTGACTTCACTGCTTTTTCGCCGGAACTTGGTTATCCTCGATTTCAGTTGCGACGGCTTGCCGAATGTTGTTGTGTCCGACTGCCGCCTCTTGTGATTGAGCCAGTTCGCAGCCCTCCTTGTCGCAGGTGAAGGCTTGCTTGACATCGCTGCGGAGGGAGAGGACTCCTGCTGGCCCTAGCATTTTGAGCACGATGTAGGTATAGTGCGGTATCGCCATAAATTTGGCAAGCGTCAGCAGTCCGAGTATCGCGTGGTACGTAGTCTCGAAGTCGGTGACCTCGAAGCAGATGTTTTCTGTGTGGAAGTTATCCCGCATGCCGAAGGTGATCGGCAAGGTTATCTACCCGAGTGGTGTTGAAGACAGGTCGGGAATTATCCCGTGGAAGGGCGCCGTACTCAGCCGCAGATCTGAACGGGGAATCTTCAAATCGTCTAGGGTCTTGGTGAAGAGGATATTGAGCGCATTGCCTCCGTCTATGAGAACCTTCTTCAACTTGATGTTCTTGACGACCGGGTCCAGGACGAGTGGGTAGCGTCCTGGGTGTGAAACCCAATCTGGATGATTTGCGCGGGTGAACGTGATGGACGTCTCTGACCAGCACAAATATTGGGGGGCGTTTGCTGTAGAGATTGCGTTGATGTTGCGTGCTGTTAGCTTCTGCTTCCGTTTGGACTCATACGTGGACAACCCTCTGAAGATGTGGTTGAGCTCATCCTAGGGATCTTGAAAATCATCGGCCAGGTCCTGATCTGGCTTGCCTTTGCCCTTGTCGGCGCCAGATGATGAAGCCTACTCGGAAGCAAACTTCTTGAGCATGAAGCAGTCTTTGGCCACGTGCTTGCCTTTGGGGTGAAAGAGGCATGGCCCGTTCATGACTTTCTGGTAGTCGTTGTTCCTTGGGGGGCCACGACCGAGTGCGCTCCATGTTGGCCACCTCGTTGTCTGACTTTCGCTTGCGGTTGCTGAACTAGTTCTGTGATGGCTCGTTGTCGGCTTTCGCCTTCTGGTCTTTTTGCCGAGGCTCTTTCTTCTCGTCGAGGGCCTCTGCGACTGCCTTGGCTAAGTCAGCATATTTGTTTGCCATATCGAAGAGAGCCCTGACAGTGGCTAGAGGCTTCCAAGTGAATTTCGCAATGAACGGAGCGTCCTTTACTCCCTTGTGGAAGGCGGCGATGACGACCTCGTCCTTGATCATTGGGATTTGGTTGCGCTTCTTGAAGAACCTCTTGATAAATTCGCACAGAGACTCATTCTTCCTCTGGTGCAGTTAGTATAGATCGTGCTCAGAAGATGGCCTCTCGTAGGTCCCCTAAAAATAGCGATGAACCGCTCCCTGAGTTCTCCCTAGGAACCGATCGACCGCCTCAGGAGCCCGGTTAGCCATGTCCTCGCTAAGTCAGCTAGGGCGACTGGGAGGTAGTTAGCCATGGCTTTGTGGTCACCTCCAGTGGCTCAGATTGCCAGAGTGTATACGGTGAGCCAGGACTCTAGGTTAGTTTTGCCGTTGTATTTTTTGATTCCCGTAGGCTTGAAGCCCGACGGCCGATCGTTGTTATTGGTGTTGCTGAGTGATGTTTGCCGTGACTCCTCGTGTGGCTGACTTGAACCTACCACCCGACGTTGTGCTGATGTAGATGAGCCTGCTGCCAGAGAACCCAACCGGTTGGTCGGTACAAGTGTGTCACCTGACTATTGGTGCTGCTGATAGGCAGCAGCTGTAATCATCGCCTTGATCCTAGCGATAGTCGGGGTGGCCTAGTGATCAGGCCCGAGCTGACGTTATGTTGTGGCATGATGAAGACGTCGTGGTCGCCGACTTTGGTCTGGAGGATCTGTTGCGGAGTGGTTCTCCCAGCCTTGCGTAGCTCATCGTTGTGAGCCTCGCGATCAGCTTCCTCCTATTGTCGTAGTTGGCGTGCCTCCTCTTGCTGCTCCTCTTATAGTCGGCGTACCTCTGGTGGAGGGGTTGAAGCCATGAAGACCACGCGGGGCAGAAGGAAACTCGCCAGACTGGAGTCCGAACTGGTGTTCGAACCGTTGTCCGACCTGGTGTCAGAGTCCGAGTAGTTCATCGGAGTAAGAACAACTCCGACCTCCCTAGATCCAATCTGAAACGGCGCTGGGCCGTGTCCAAACTGAATTGCAGGGGATCGGGTTTGCCGCGTAAGATGTAGATCTGTGGCATTGCTGAGCCCATGCGGGAGATTGATGATCTCTCCCCTTCCTAGACCAACCAGGGCTGGCTCAGGGCCTAGCGCCAGTCGAACACCGAAGGAGAGAGTTATCCCAAGGCTTAACGAAGTAGAAACTTGCCGCAGTAGATCGGTGACAGTGACTGCGACGTCTTGTGGGCCGACTGGCATGGAGTTGGCTGGTTCCTCGGCCGGTTGAATTGGGTCTGCGTCGGCCAAGGCGAGGATGCCGAACCTGTCGGCGATGAAGTCAAGGCTTCCAAACAAAATTGTGTCCCCAGGGGAGAATTTGACGCCGTTGACTCCTATTGTTGGATCCATCGAGGTTGTTGATGTAGATCTCGCTGAAGTCCCCTACCTGGCGCGCCAACTGTCGATGTTTTACATTGGCAATATGAATATGGGGCTACTCGGCAGATGGAAACTCGGTGGATTGCAAAGGAGCACAAGGAGATTTTATACTAGTTCAGGCCCTCGATGTGAGGTAATACCCTACGTCTAGCTGTGGTGGTATTCCTTTGCGGATTTGTGTCTACTTCTATGAACTCATGCCCTCAGGGGGCGCCCTGCCTCCCCTTATATACTGGGGGACAGGAGTACAAGGTAGGAGTCCCAGCCGAATACGGCCAAGGGATCTCCTCTTAGAGACACAATCTACCCGACTAGGACTGTATATTCCCTATTGTACAAGGCAAAGTCTGCCGGGTGCTACTATATCTCTAATTACAAGTCATTGTGCTTTCCCTCAACATGAAGCTGGACGGCAAACCAGTCAAACAACGACTGCGGCGCTTCGCACAAAACCGCAAAGATGCTATTCGAGAGGAGATAACCAAACTCGTTGTAGTCGGGTTCATCGAAGGGGTCAATCACCCGGATTGGCTGGCAAGCCCAGTTCTAGTCCGGAAGAAGAATGGCAAATGATGCATGTGCGTTGACTACACCGACTTAAACAAGTCATGCCCCAAGGATCCATTTGGTCTACCCAGGATAGATCAGGTGGTTGACTCCACTACGGGGTGCGAGTTGCTCAGTTTTCTCGACTGTTACTTGGGATATCATCAAATTAGCCTAAAGGAGGAGGACTGCCTGAAGACTTCTTTTATCACACCATTCAGGGAATACTGCTACGTCACTATGCCATTCGGGTTGAAAACGTTGGTGCAACGTATCAACGTGCTATCCAGCGGTGTCTTCACACTCAACTCGGGCGCAATGTGAAGATGTATGTTGATGACGTGGTAATCAAGACCAGAGTAAAGGAAGACCTCATCACCGACTTAGAAGAAACTTTTCAAAGCCTTCGAAGATTCAAGATGAAGTTGAACTCGGAAAAGTGTCTTCGAAGTACCTTCGGGAAATTTACTCGGCTTCATCATATCACTGCGAGGCATCGAGGCTATCATGAACATGGCACCCCCAACTAGCCAGAAGGATGTACAAAAGTTGACTGGCTGCATGGCAACACTCAGCCGATTCGTTTCTCAACTCGGTGAACGAGGCATGCCCATTTTCAAATTATTGAAGAAAGTCGATAATTTCCAATGGACGCCAGAAGCCCAACAAGCCTTCGAAGACTTCAAGAAATTCCTCACGTCTTCACCCGTGTTGGCATCACCTATACCCCAAGAACCACTTATGCTGTGCCTGGCAATAACCTCTCAGGTAGTCGGCATGGTGTTGGTCGTAAAGCGGGCAGAGCCTGGGCATATACAAAAAGTACAGAGGCCATTCTACTTTGTTAGTGAAGTCCTAGGCGACTCCATGATAAGATATATTCAAGTCCAAAAGCTGCTCTATGGTTTGCTCATAACTGTGTAGAAGTTGGTGCACTATTTCTAGTCGCATCAAGTTACAATCATCACATCGTATCCACTCGGAGACGTCCTACAAAATTGCGAGGCCACCAGCAGAATCGCTAAATGGGCTCTCGAGCTGATGGCATTTGATATTGTTTTTCAACCTCGGACAGTAATCAAGTCACAAGCACTCGCCGATTTCATTGTTGAGTGGACAGAGGTTAATACGGCTACACCAACGGACAAGTTAGAATATTGGACGATGTACTTCGACAGTTCTCTATGGATCGATGGAGTAGGGGCTGGCGTCGTCCAGACATCACCCACCGGAGAAAAATTCAAATACGTCCTTCAAATTCACTTTCTAGCATCCCACAACGTCGCCGAGTACGAGCCACTCATCCACAGGCTCCGCATCACCATATCACACGGCATCCACCGACTGGTAGTACGCGGGGATTCTCAACTCATGGTCAACTAGGTCATGAAAGACTAGACGTATCTGGATGACAACACGGCGGCATACTATCAGGATGTACGAAAGCTGGAAAACAAGTTCGATGGGCTGGATATTACACACGTGCTACACCAATACAATGTAGCTACAGATGAGTTAGCCAACATAGGATCCAAACAAGAAGTGGTCCCGACTGGAATTCTTGTTGAGCAATTATTGGAGTCGTCGGTCAAGAAGAAACCAATACTTGAGCACTCGGGGCTAAACCTACCCCGGCAACAAATGACGTACTAATTATCTCTCAAGATTGGTAGACTCCAATCATCAGGTTCCTCCTGGAAGATGAGCTCCCAGAAGATTGCAGTAAAGCCGAGCGGATCAAACATTGAAGCAAGTGTTTCCTTGTAGACAGAGAAGATCTCTATCGTCGAACTGCATCTGATGTCCTCATGCGCTGCGTCACACCTGAGGAGGGTAAGTAGATTCTACAATCCATCCACTCGGGCATTTGTGGCAACCATGCTGCATCAAGGATGTTAGTTAGAAAGGCTTACAGACAAGGGTTCTTCTGGCCGACTATAGTTACAAACACAAAAGACATAGTTTGGATATGCGAGGGATGTCAGTTTTTTGTGCGGTAAACACATCTTCCAGCTCAAGAACTACAAACAATTCCAATCTCTTGGCCCTTTGTAGTTTGGGGGCTTGACATGGTCGGGCCGTTCAAAAAAGTGCTAGGGGGGTTCACACACTTGTTCGTCATAGTGGACAAATTCACAAAGTGGATTGAGGCAAGACCCATGTCGATGTTTTACACCGGCAATAGAACTATAGGGCTACTCGGCAAGGGGAAACTCGGTGGATTGCAGAGGAACGCAAAGAGATTTTATACTGGTTTAGGCCCTCGATGTGAGGTAATACCCTACGTCCAGTTGTGGTGTTATTCCTCTAATGGGTTGTGTTGATCAATGATCTTCCCATGCCCTCATGGGGTGCCCTGCCTCCCTTTATATACTAGGGGACAGAGGTACATGATAAGGATCCCAGCCGGATACGGCCAAGGGATTTCCCTCTTAGAGATAGAAACTTATCCGACTAAGACTGTTTTCCTTATCGTACAAGGTAAAGCCTGCCGGGTGCTATCTTATCTCTAATTACATGATTCGGCCCATCCTCTATCCGAGTGGCCCATATGTAGGTGATGAGGTACCCGGGGCCCATGGCCTCCACAGTAGCCCCTGAGATCTTCATAGTTGAGTCACAGCTGATGCTAAGTGCTCATCCTCCACGGTGAAGATTGCCCGAGTGCAATGATCCCGAGTACTCTTTGTCCGAGTGAGTCTTCTTCCCGAGTCCTGCTTCATGTCAGCTAGTGTTGATGCTTTGCACCGGCAATAAAACTATAGGGCTACTCGGTGAAGGTGAATTCGGTGGATTGCAGAGGAACACAGAGAAGATTTATATTGGTTTAGGCCCTCGATGTGAGGTAATACCCTACGTCCAGTTGTGGTGTTATTCCTCTAATGGGTTGTGTTGATCAATGATCTTCCCATGCCCTCATGGGGTGCCCTGCCTCCCTTTATATACTAGGGGACAGGGGTACATGATAAGGATCCCAGCCGGATATGGCCAAAGGATTTTCTTCTTAGAGATAGAGACCTATCCGACTAAGACTATGTTTCCTTGTTATACAAGGCAAAGCCTGCCGGATGCTATCTTATCTCTAATTATATGGTTCGGCCCATCCTCTATCCGAGTGGCCCATATACTGGTAATAAGGTACCCAGGGCCCATGGCCTCCATAGTAGCCCCTGAGACCTTCATAGTTGAGTCACAGCTGACGTCGAGTGCTCGTCCTCCACGGTGAAGATTGCCCGAGTGCAACGCTCTCGAGTACTCTTTGTCCGAGTAAGTCTTCTTTCCGAGTCCTGCTTCATGTCAGCTGGCAGCGAGGCTATGAAGGGCTTCTTGTAGATGCATGAATAGTGTGCGCCGAATAGGCGCACCTATTAGGTGTAGCCCCCAACTTTGCGCTTAATTGTGAAGACAATTAAACATAAAGTCAAAGATCTTTAACCTGAAAGTCTTTCCCGAGTAGATTACTACTGGTGTATGAGACTCTTCGGTATCATGTCAACCGGAATAAACTTTATAGTCTTGTCGAGTAGGGAACTACTCGTATGCAGGACTCTTCGACTTCATGTTTGTCGGAATATGTGTTTGTAGTCTTGCCGAGTAGGATGCTACTCGTATATGGGACTCTTCAGCGTCATTGCCAGCTGGAAAAAAGGGGTTTATATCTTTTCCGAGTGGCGTCCCACTCAAAAGTTAGACTCCTCTGCATCATGTCAGCGGGTATAATGTTGCTCATGGCAACTGATGGCCACGCATGTAGGTTGAGTACCACTTTATGAAAATAAATCCACGGCGTGGTCAGGTGTACCCGAGAAAGATACCTGCATCCCCAATTTTAATGAAGACCAGCTTGTGATCCTTGTAAGGATATATCCTCGAGACCTAGTGGATAAAACAGATACCCAAACATACATGTTTAGCGATAAGGCTCTTATGAAGCATATCTGTTTACCTCATCGGCTCCTGTTGGTAGCACTAGCGCTATAATTTCAACTCAGCCTGCGGGCAGCCCTCATGGAGCATGCTACTATAGGAACTCATATCTTGGTGGCCTAGTGCTGACTGCGTAGGCCCAAGCCCATCTAGTCAGCATCGGCTCTATAAAAGCAGGGAGAGAGAAAAAGATTCCTTCATCTTCCCCAAATCAGCCAATCGCTTCGTCTTCCACCTTCGCGCCCAACTTTTCGCTTCCCGCCCGGCTAGGGTTAGCTGCTGCTCTTCCCCACCCGAACTCGGGCGATTCCAATCCTCTTTGTTTGTTCCAAGCCCCCGATTTGTTTTTCCCCAAATCTTGCCCGCTTCCAGCCATGCCGAAAGCTTCGGATCTTGCAGGTGCGCCGGGAAGTGCTTGGCTGATTTTAGATTGCGGCTCAGTGAAGCCGAAGCTGCTAGAGAGTCAACTAAAGTTGTGTAGCCAAGAGGTGATTCGCTGGCAGTCGGCTAAGGGTGAGTCGGTCCCAAATCCCCAACCTGGTGAAACGGTAGTTTTCGCCTCTTTTTTCGATCGGGGCTTGTGCCTTCCATCTTCTGATTTCTTCCGCCGCGTCCTTGACTTCTACGGGCTGGAGTTGGTGCATTTGAACCCCAACTCGATTCTTCAGATCTCCATATTTGCTAATCTTTGTGAGTGCTTCTTGGGTGTTGAACCCCATTTTATCCTCTTCCGACATCTGTTCCACATCAAACCCGACCCTCCAAGAATAATATTAATGTGATTGGGGGGGGGGGCTGGTCTCCAGCTGAGGAGCGATAGGAAGAAGACATATCTTGATCTCCCCTTGAAATCTTCTCTGAAAGACTGGCACAAGGAATGGTTCTATTGCGCAGATCTAGCTCCCTCCTTGTGCCCATTTACCGGCTTGCCGCTCGTGGTTTCACCAAACTGGTCAGTAGAGCCATCTTTTGAAGAGATGGGCTAGGCACATCAACTGTTGGTGAAGATAGATGACCTCAAGAAGGTTAGCCTAACAGGACCTTGGTTGGCTCGTCGCTTCCTGACCCAGCGCATCCAGCCGCTGAAGCTGAGGAGTGCATTTGGCTGGGCCTTTAAAGGTAAAAACGATCCTGACCGAGTAAGCAACAAGTCGGCGAACAAGGGGGAAGTGACCAAGACCCTGTTCGGCTACTTCTCCGAAGGGGTGGTTGCGACCGAAGACGATAACCGCCGGGTCGCGGCCTATAGCTTCATTCGGCCCCGGACCAAGGTAACCTTTAATCTTCTTCTATGATGAATGCCTGTGGAACTGTGATTGTTCAGCATTGCGTGACGTATTTTGTTGACTCACTTATAGTGGCATGAAGAGTTTGATGAAGACTCCCGCCCGTTATCGGCCGTTGCATCAAAGAAGAGGCCGAGGAGCCCCTCTGCTACCCAACCTGACTCCAAGAGAGCGGGGAAGAAGCCCATTTTGTATCGGGGCGAGGGGGCCATGATGCCGCGCGCCGTGGCGCGAAGCCTGAAGATGAAGGACACCATCGCCACAGCGCCCAGGCGATCAAGTCCTAGGTTGAGACCTACGGGTTTGAGCCCAACATTGCCGAGCCCGGCAACGGTGCCACCGAGGGGCCGGCCAGAGCGGACACCGCCGAGGATGGAGGCGCCGAAGCCAACCATACCAGAATCGAGGCCGACTCGGGCTGATACGCCGCCGACGACTGTGACGCCAACCGAGCCGGCGACCGGAGCTAGCGCCCCGCCAGGACTCGGGTCGCCCGGCAAGAAACTGAAGTTCTCCAAGAGGTGTGCTGCTCCAGACCTTCTGAAATTCTTGCATGTTGCTGCAGTGTTCTGATGTCTTGTTTCGTCGTGCAGGAAGCGGGCCGATATCGATCTTAAGGAGACCAATCCGACCGCTCCCCTTGAAGAGCCTGCTCCAGCCGAGCCGGCGGCCGTGAACACACCCACTGAGCCAGTGGCCAGCCCGGTCGTGGAGACCAAGGTGGTCCCGACTACAGGGTTGCCGTCGCCACCCGACCAAGAGGCAGTTGCTGAGGTTGGGGCCCCAGCCCCTGAAGCGTCCCCCGTTGCGGAGGCCGCCGTCGGAGCCCCTGAGCCGGTCCCCAAGGCCGCGGGGGACGGCGGTGTGGAAGCCGGGACCCCATCGCCGTCGTGGTCGTCGTCGTCGTCGTCGCCACTGCCAGAGATCCCAAACATGCCTCGAATCGAAGCTCCTCCGCGCGTGATGCCCCGGACATTCACATGGACGGCCCCTGACGGGACCGTGAAGAGCTTCAGGCTTGATGAAGTCGTCGCGAGAAGGGAACTTGAAAACTTGCTTCGCGCCGCTATCAGCGGGTCCCAGGGAGTCGGGGTATGATTCTTGTGGCAGAATCTTGGCGATCTTCTTGTTTTGACATCTGACTTCATCCTTGATTTGTCTCTTATCCTGAGCAGAAGCTTGTCGACCGCAATGAGGCGATGACAGAGGTCTTGGTTGAAATGGCTCCCCACTTCGCGGAGTTGGAGCAGCTCCGGGCATTGAAGGCCGAGATGGAGGAGCGTCATGCAGGGAGGGAAGCCTGGCTGAAGAGTGGCACCGACCAGCTCAGGGAGGAGACTTGGGCCCTAGCCGAAAAGATCAGAGGTAAACTCCCCGAATGCATCTTCCCGACTGAACCATCGACGTATTCATCCAGCTGCGTTGTTCCCAACCACCCAGTTATGTCACGACCACATGGTTGAGCTCTTGGCTAATCTTTCATGCAACCCTCGAAGCAGAATTGAAGACCCGAATAGAGAAGGAATTGCAGCTGAAGGAGGCCGAAGAAGCCAGGGCCGAGCTTGAGAGGGTCAAGGCCGACCTGACAAAGGCCAACACCGAGCTTGATCGGGAAAAGGCCGAGTTGAAAGAGGCCGTCGTCAAGCTCGGTAAGGAAAAAGCCGAACTGGAGAAGATCGTGGCCAGGTGGGAGGCCGACTACGAAAGTAAGTTCTCAACTTGACCGTGATCTTAGCCAATCCATTAGTCGTTCCGTCTGTAGCCGAGTCTGACAAGTTTACTTGTCGGCAAACCTGGGCAGACTTGAGAGCCAATGTCCAGGCCTAGTATCGGTTTTACACAGAGGAGATAAGAGTGATCAGGGAGTCACGGGAGGCCCTCGTCGGGTCCGTGAAAGGGCTCCTTGACCTCATAGATCCTAGCCCCGTGGGAACCAGTTGCAGCAGGATCCCCCAGATAGAGGCGCATCTTGAGGATGCACCGAGTGCCTTGAAAAAGTACTCGGATGATCATGTTGTTGCCGGCGTGACCCAGACCCTAGCGATGACCAAGTCCATCTACTCAAGGGCAGATATTGAAGCCATCGGGGAGGGGTTTGCCGAGGAGACGACGCTCGAGGAGGCGCTGGAGCTGATTGCCCGGGCGAAGCTGACTGCTGAAATAATTACCCGAGACCTGGGTCTGTAAGGGCAACATGTTATGTAGTCGGTATGTATAAACTTTTGTGAAAAGACATGTGTAAATATGTATGCAATGCCGCCAAGCTTGCTACTTAGTCGTCACTAGCTTGACTTGACCATGTAGTCTGTGCCGAGTCAGTCTATCAGAACTTAATAAAAACGTTCAACGTAAGAAGTTGTACTCGGGCAAACATGACAGTCATAGTAAGGCTTCGTAACAGAAGTAGGATAAGCTCGTATGTTATTGATAGAACACATATATACATGCAGCCCCTGACTCACTACTCGGTTGATACAAGCGACGTAGTGAGTCAGAGAAACTGTACACATGAAAATTATAAAACTCAGGTATAGAAAGGACGTAGCTGTTCTATGTTCCATGAGTTGCTGATGAGGACCCCGGCTTCAGTCTTCAGTCGGTAGGCGCCCGGCCGCGTGACCTCGGCCATAATGAACGGCACTTCCCAGATTGGGGATAATTTATGCCTGTCTATGGTGGTTTGTATTTTCCTTAGAACAAGATCCCCGACCAAAAAGGCGCTGCCACGGACATTGCGGTTGTGGTAGCGACGCAGGCCTTGAAGATACCTTGCCGACTGGATTGTTGCGATGTCCCTTGGTTCTTCCAACTGATCTAGCTCGACCAGTCGGGTGTTATTTGAGTCATCTTCTGAGTAAGCCCGGGCTCACGGAGAGCCAAACTGTATCATTGTCGGAAGCATAGCCTCGGCACCGTAGACCAGAAAGAAAGGGGATTGCCCTGTTGCCCGACTAACCGTGGTTCTGAGAGACCAGAGAGCAGATGGGAGTTCTTGTACCCACCGGCCCACATATGCTTGTACCCACCATGCCGTTGGCTCGTTCGACCTGCCCGTTGCTCCGCGGGTGTGCCACAAATGCGTAGCAGATCTTGATGCCGAAATCTTCGCAGAAGTCTTGGAATACGCCGCCCGTGAAATGAGTACCATTGTCGGTGATGATGCGGTTAGGGACCCCGAACCGGTATAGTATAGTTATGATGAAGTCCTTTGCTTGTGCCGCTGTAATTGTTGCAACGGGTTTAGCCTCAATCCACTTGGTGAATTTATCCACCGCAACGAATAAATGTGTAAACCCTCCTGGCGCATTCTTGAAAGGCCCGACCATGTCGAGCCCCCATACTGCGAATGGCCAGGAAATGGGGATAGTTTGAAGTTCCTAGGCTGGGAGATTTGTTTGTCTTGCGTAGAACTGGCAACCCTCGCACTTGTGAACAATGTCCTTGGCGTCTGTTACTGCTGTGGGCTAGAAAAATCCCTACTGGTAAGCCTTTCCGACTAACGTCCTGGAGGTGGCATGGTTGCCACATATGCCCGAGTGAATCGAATGCAGAATCTGCTTGCCTTCCTCGGTGGTGACGCAGCGCATGAGGACACCGGATGCGCTCCTTCGGTACAGGTCTTCTCCGACTAGTAGGAAGCTTTTGCTTCGATGCTTGATCTGCTCGGCTTGACCGCGATCTTCTGGGAGTTCATCGTCCAGGAGAAATTTGACAACAGGAGTCCTCCAGTCTTGACATATGTGCAGCACCTCGTCTGTGGCCGGGGTAGGCTCGCCTCCCTACTGCTCTGGCGCTGGTTTCTTCTTGACTGATGGCTCCATAAGTTGCTCAACAAAGATTCTAGTCGGAACTGCTTCTCGCTTGGATCCCATGTTTGCCAGCTCGTCTGTCGCGTCGTTGTATTGATGCAGGACATGTGTGATCTCCAGCCCGTTGAACTTGTTTTCCAGCTTGCGGACCTCCTGACAGTATGCCGCCATGGTATCGTCGAGACAAGTCCAGTCTTTCATGACTTGGTTTACCACGAGTTGAGAATCCCCATGCACAACCAGTCGACGTATACCGAGTGATATAGCGATGCGGAGCCCGTGAATAAGTGCCTCGTACTCAGCGACGTTGTGGGAAGCTGGGAAGTGGATTTGTAGAACGTACTTCAGTTTTTCGCCGATGGGGGACGTCAATATGACTCCGGCCCCGGCGCCACCGATCCGTAGGGAACCGTCGAAGTACATTGTCCAGTACTCTAGCTTTGCTGTTGGTGTTGGCAATTGAACTTCTGTCCACTCGGCCACGAAGTCGGCTAGAGTTTGAGATTTAATTGTTGTCCATGGCTGAAAAGTGATGTCGAACGCCATCAACTCGAGTGCCTATTTAGTGATTCGGCCGGTGGCCTCGCGATTATGAAGGACATCCCCGAGTGGAAACACTGTGACCACCGTGACTTGATGTGCTTGAAAATAATGCACCAGCTTCCGGACTGTGATGAGTAGGCCATATAGCAGCTTCTGGACCTGCGGATATCTCGTTTTGGAGTCGGCAAGGACCTCACTGACAAAGTAGACTGGCCGTTGTATTTTCTGAATATGACCCTGTTCGGATCGCTCGACCACCAATACCGTGCTAACTACCTGAGTGGTTGCCGCCAGGTATAACATCAGCGGTTCTTGGGGCATGGGTGACGCCAGCACGGGAGGTGATGTAAGGAATTGTTTGAAGTCTTCGAAGGCTTGCTGGGCTTCCGGAGTCCATTGGAAATTGTCCGCCTTTTTGAGCAGCCTGAAGAAGGGCATGCCCTGTTCGCCCAGTCGGGAAATAAACCGGCTGAGTGCCGCCATGCAGCCTGTCAGCTTCTAGACGTCTTTGAGGTTAGTCGGGGGTGCCATGTTCCTGATGGCGTTGACTTGCTCCGGGTTGGCCTCGATGCCGCGATGCGAGACGATGAAGCCGAGTAACTTTTCGGATGGCACACTGAAGGCTCATTTTTCCGGGGTTCAACTTCATCTTGAATCTTCGAAGGTTTTGGAAGGTTTCTTCCAGGTCAGCGATGAGGTCTTCTTTGGACTTGGTCTTGATCACCACGTCGTCGACGTAGGCTTCCACGTTGCGCCCAATCTGAGTGTGCAGACACCACTGAATGGCCCGTTGATAGGTTGCTCCAGCATTCTTCAAACCGAACGGTATTGTGATATAGCAGTACACTCCCAACGGTGTGATGAAAGATGTCTTTAAGCAGTCTTCCTCCCTAAGGCTGATTTGATGGTATCTCGAGTAGCAGTCGAGAAAGCTGAGTAGGTCGCACCTTGCCGTAGAATCGACCACTTGCTCTATCCTGGGAAGACCAAATGGGTCCTTGGGGCACGCCTTGTTGAGATCGATGTAGTCGACGCACATGCGCCATTTACCATTTTTTTCGAACCAGAACTAGATTTGCCAGTCAATCCGGGTGATAGACCTCCTTGATGAACCCGGCTGCGAGGAGCTTGGTGATCTCCTCCCGAATAGCATCCTTGCGGTCTTGAGCGAAGCGCCGCAGCCGTTGCTTGACTGGCTTGGCGTCTGTCTTCACATTGAGGGCGTGCTCGATCACCTCCCTTGGTATGCCCGGCATGTCGAACGGTTTCCATGTGAAGATATCTTTATTGGCTTGTAGGAAGGTGACGAGCGCGTCTTCCTATTTGGGGTCGAGTCCGGTCCCGACTAGAGCAGTCATGGAGGGGTCGGAAGGGTCCAGGGGGATCTTCTTCGTGTCAGAGTCCGCTGAAATTCCCGACTTCGCTGCTTTTTTGTCGGAACTTGATCCTGCTCGACTTTAGTTGTGACGGCTTGCCAAGTGCTATTGCACCCGACTGCCGCCCCTTGTGATTGAGCTAGTTCGTAGCTCTCCTTGTCACAGGTGAAGGGTTGCTTGATGTCGCTGCAGAGGGAGAGGACTCCTGCTGGCCCAGGCATCTTGAGCACCATGTATGTCTAGTGCGGTATCGCCATGAATTTGGCGAGTGCCGGTCGTCCAAGTATTGCGTGGTACGCGGTCTCGAAGTCGGCCACCTTGAAACAGACGTTTTCCATGCGGAAGTTATCCCGCATGCCGAAGGTTACCGGCAAGATTATCTGCCCGAGTGGAGTTGATGACAGGCCGGGAATTATCCCGTGGAAGGGCGTAGTACTCGGCCGTAGTTCTGAACGAGGAATCTTCATCTCATCCAAGGTCTTGGCGAATAGGATGTTGAGCACGCTGCCTCCGTCGATGAGGGTTTTCTTTAGCCTGATGTGTCTGACGACCGGGTCCAGGACAAGTGGATAACATCCCGGGTGAGAAACCTGATCTGGGTGATCTGCGCGATTGAAGGTAATGGCCATCTCTAACCAGCGCAGGTACTAGGGGGTGTCCGTCGTAGAAACCGTGTTGATGTTGCGTGCTATTAGCTTTTGTTTGTGCTTGGGCTCTTATGTGGACGGCCCTCTGAAGATGTGGTTGAGCTCGGCCTGAGGAACATGGAAATCATCGGCCGGACCCTGATCTGGCTTGTCTTTGTTCTTGTCGGTGCCAGATGATGAAGCCTGCTCGGAGGCAAACTTCTTGAGCATGTAGCAGTCTTTGGCCACGTGTTTGTCCTTGGGGTGGAAGGGGCATGGCCCACTCATGACTCTCTGGTAGTCGTTATTCCGCTGGGGCCGCGACCGAGTGCACTCCATGTTGGCCACCTCATTGTCCGACTTCCGTTTGCGGCTGCCAGACTTGTTTTGAGACGGCTCGTTGTCGGTTTTTGCCTTTTGGTCCTTCTGTCGGGACTCCTTCTCGTCGAGGGCCTCTGCGACCACTTCAGCCGAGTCGGCATATTTATTGGCCATGTCGAACAGAGCCCGGACAGACGGTGGTGGTTTTCGAGTGAACTTCACGATGAATGGGGCGTCCTTTACTCCCTTGCGGAAGGCGGCGATGACAGCCTCGTCGTGGATCGTTGGGATCTTGTTACGCTTCTCGGAAAACCTCTTGATGAAGTCTCACAGAGACTCGTTCTTCTTCTGGTGCAGTTGATAAAGATCGTGCTCTGAAGACGGCCTCTTGTAGGTCCCCTAAAAATTCGCGATGAACCACTCCCTGAGTTCTCCCCAGGAACCGATCGACCGCTTTGGGAGGCTTGTCATCCATGTCCTCGCTGAGTCGGCTAGTGCGACCGGGAGGTAGTTAGCCATGGCTTTGTTGTCGCCCCTAGCGGCTCGAACTGCTAGGGTATATATGGTGATCCAGGACTAGGGATTTGTCTTGCCGTCATACTTTTTGATCCCCGTGGGCTTAAAGCCAGTCGGCCAATGGACATCCTGCAGCTCCTGAGTGAAAGCTGGGATCCCTTCGTCTTCGTGGGGGCTCGGGCTTCGACCATGGCAGTTAAACCACTCGTGATGGAGGCCAAAGCGCTCGTTTTCGTCTTCCAGTCGGCGACGCTGATAGTATGGCGAAGGTCATGCTGTATGCGCTCTCGGGGGTCTTGATTTGGTCGGCGATCATATTGGTGACGGCGCCGGTTGTTGTTATTAGTATTGCCGAGTGTAGTTTGCCTAGACTCCTTGCGTGGCCAACTTGAGCCGGCCGCCCGACGCCGAGCTGATGTGGACGAGCCCGCTGCTGGAGATCCTGACCGGTTAGTCGGTACTAGGGTGTCGCCCGACTGATTATTGTTGTTGTTGGCAGGCAGCAGCCGTGATCATCGCCTTGATCTTGGCGATGGTTGGGGTGGCCTGGTGGTCAGGCCCGAGCTGGAGCGTGTCTAGCAAAGTTGCGAGGCGGACCCACAAGTTCTGAATGCGGCGTGACGAAGACGTCGTGATCGCTGACTTTAGTTTGGAGAATCTGCTGCTGGGCTGCTCGCCCAGCTCTGCCAGCCCGTCGTTGCGAGCCTCGTGATCAACTTCCTCCTGTTGTTGCAGTCGGCGCGCCTCCTCCTGCTGCTCCTCTTGTAGTCGGCGCACCTCGGAGGTGGGTGTTGAAGCCATGAAGATCTCACGGGGGAGGAGAAAACTCGCCAGACTAGAGTCCGAACTGGCATTCGAACTGTTATCCGACTTGGAGTCAGACTCCGAGTAGTTTATCGGAGTGAGAACGACCCCAACCTCTCTAGATCCAATCTGAAATGACGCTTGGCCGTGTCCAAACTGAATCATAGGAGATCGGGTTTGTTGTGCGTAGTGTAAATCCGCAACGTCGCGAGTCCGTGTGGGAGATGACGATCTACCCCTTCTCGGCCCAACCCTGGCTGGCTCAAGGCCTAGCGCAAGTTGGACGCCGAAGGAGAGAGTTGTCCCTATGCTTGGTGATGTGAAGGACTGCCGCAATAGGTCGTGGAAGAGAGATCACGATGTCCTGTAGGCCGACTGGCGCTACGTCGGCTGGCTCCTCAGCAGGCTGATTAGATCTGTTCCAGCCAAGGTAAGGTTGCCGATCTGGTCGGCAACGAAATCGAGGCTTCCGAAAGAGATCTTGTCTCCAGGGGAGAACTTGTTGCCGTCGACTCCGTTTGTTGGATCCATCGGATTTGCTGATGAAGATTCGCCGGGGCCCTACCTACCTGCGCGCCAACTGTCGATGCTCTGCAGGACCGGCAATAAAACTATAGGGCTATACTCGGCGAAGGTGAATTCGGTAGCGATTGTAGAGGAACACAGAGAAGAATTTATTCTGGTTCAGACCCTCGAATGTGAGGTCATACCCTACGTCCAGTTGAGGTATTACCTCTGAGGTGTTTGATGATCGATGATCTTGTCTCTTGCCCTGAGGGGTGCCCTGCCCCCCTTTATATACTAGGGGACAGGGGTACATGATAAGGATCCCAGCCGGATATGGCCAAAGGATTTTCTTCTTAGAGATAGAGACCTATCCGACTAAGACTATGTTTCGTTGTTATACAAGGCAAAGCCTGCTGGGTGCTATCTTATCTCTAATTACATGGTTCGGCCCAATCCTCTATCTGAGTGGCCCATATACTGGTAATGAGGTACCCGGGGCCCATGGCCTCCATAGCTGGCAGCGAGGCTATGAAGGCCTTCATGGAGATATATGAATAGTGTGCACCGAATAGGCGCACCTATTAGGTGTAGCCCCGACTTTGTGCTTAATTGTGAAGACAATTAAACATAAGTCAAGATCTTAACTGGAAGTCTTTCCCGCAGTAGATTACTACTAGTATATGAGACTCTTCGGTATCATGTCAACCGGAATATGATTTATAGTCTTGCCGAGTAGGGAACTACTCATTTGTAGGACTCTTCGACTTCATGTCAGTCAGAATATGTGTTTATAGTCTTGCCGAGTAGGATGCTACTCATATATAGGACTCTTCAGCATCATGTCAGCTGGAAAAGGGGGTTTATAGTCTTTCCTGAGTGGCGTCCCACCCAGAAGCTAGACTCCTCCACATCATATCAGCGGGAATGAGAAATTTATAGTCTCTCCGAGCAGTGCACTGCTCGAATGATGTTAGACTCTTCAGCGTCATATCGGCTGGAATGATCTGTTTGCTCATGGCAACTGTTGGCCAAGCATGTAGGCCGAGTACCACTTTTATGAAAATAAATCCACGGCGTGGTCAGGTGATACTCGAGAAAAGATACCTGCATCCCCAATTTTAATGAAGACCAGCTTGTGATCCTTGTAAGGATATATCCTCGAGACCTGGTGGATAAAACAGATACCCAAACATATATGTTTAGCAATAAGGCTCTTATGAAGCATATCTATTTACCTCATCGGCTCCTGTTAGTAGCACCAGTGCTATAATTTCAACTCAGCCTGCGGGCGGCCCACATGGAGGATGCTAATATCTTGGTGGCCCAACACCGACTGTGTAAGCCCAAACCCAATTAGTCGGCACAGGCTCTATAAATAACAGGGAGAGAGAAAAAGATTCCTTCGTCTTCCCCAAATCAGCCAATCGTTTCGTCTTCCGTCTCCGCACCGAAATTTCGCCTTTTGCTTAGCTAGGGTTAGCTGCTGCTGCTATTCCCTGCTCGAACTCGGTGATTCCAGTCCGTTTCGTCTGTTCCAAGCCCCCAATTCGCTTTTTCCCCCAAATTTTCCGCTCCCCGCCATGCCGAAAGCTTCGGATCTTGCGGGTGCGCCGGGGAATGCCTGGCCGACTTCGGATTGTGGCTTGGTGAAACTGAGGCTGCTGGAGAGTGAATTGAAGTTGCCCAGTCAGGAGGTGATCATTGGCGGCCGGCTAAGGTGAGTCGGTCCCAAATCCCCCAATCTAGCGAACAGTAGTTTTTGCCTCTTTTTTCGATCGGGGTTTGTGCCTTCCCTCTTCTGATTTCTTCCGCCGCATCCTCGACTTCTATGGGTTGGAGTTGGTGAAATTTGAATCCAACTTTGATTCTTCAAATCTCCATATTTGTTACTCTTTGCGAGTGTTCTTTTTGTGTGAACCCCATTTTAATTTCATTCAGATCATTATCACATCAACCCCGCCTCTAAAGAATATGTCAATGTCGATTCTTGTGGGGGGGGCTGGCTCCAGTTGAGAGTGAAGGAAGAAAACATTTTGATCTCCCCTGTGAAATCTTCCTGAAAGAGCTGGCACAAGGACTGTGGTTCTACTTGCTGCAAGATCTGGCTCCCCTCGGTGCGTCATTACCGGCTGCAACGTAGTTTTACACATTCACGTCAGCGATCACCTTGAGGAGATGGCCAAATGCATCAATTGATGGAGAATTAGAGCCTTAAGAAAGCTGCAACTGACTAGACCTGGTGCCCGCCTTTCTACAGCGCATCCAGCGCTGAAGCTGAGCAGCGCGATTCGCTGGCCTTTAAGGGAAAAATGACACTGACCACATAAGCAATTGAGTCGGCCGACAAACGCACAAATGACGAGACCATGTTGGTATTCTCCGAAGGGTGATCAGCGACCGAGATGATAATCGTGGATTGCAGGCCATATAGCTTCCTTCGCCCCGTTCAAGTACAATCTTTTGTCCTTCTCTAGTGATGATGCTTGACTTGTATTATATTGACCGGAGAGTGTTGATGTGTTATTGTGATTCATCTTAAGTGGTGCAAAGGAGTCAGACGGACTCTGACCACCCGTTACGGCCTCAAATCAAAGAAAGGCCAAGAAGCCTCCTGCATGACCAAATCTGACTCAAGAGCCAGGAAAAAACCTTGTTCTTTATCGGGGAGGGGCATAATGACGCCGCGTTCATGGATAGGAGTCATTAAGATAAAGTACACCTCCGACGCGGCACCCAGAGCGATCAAGTTCCAGGTTAGGGAATCACGCGTCCAGCCGAGCTCAAACATTGCGAGCACCGCAAGCCCGACCGCCGGTACGCCGGTACCAGCAAGGCGCCGCCAAGCACATGGATGCCTAAGTCGCGCCACCCACCGACGGAGGTCGTCTCCCAGTTTGCCACGCACACCACACGACTGCTTCGCCGACAGCGCAACAACCAGGTGCCAGCGCTCCACAGTGACCGGATCGCACCGGCGGAGACTGAGTTCTCCAGAGTATGTGCCTGTCCCAGGATCTTCTGAAGATTACTCGTACATTGTATGCAGTGGTATTTAGATGTCTGTTTCACCTCAGAGAAGCGTGCCCGATATCGCATCTCAAAGGAACCACTCTGACCGCTACAGTCTTGAAGAGCCCGCCCAGCCGAGCACACCACGTGAGCCACCCTGAGCCGGTAGGCAGCCTAGTACGGAATGAGGTTAGTCCCGACGCAAGGGTCGTTGGTGCCGCCGCGACCAAGGAGCAATTAGCTTAAGTTGCTGCACTAGCCCCTTAAGCCGCACGCCCACTGCAGAGAGCCGCTCGAACCCCCGAAGAGACCCTGGAGGTCGCAGAAGGACGCAATGTGAGGAGGCCGGACCCCGTCTCCATCATAGTCATCATCATCTTCGTCGCTGACCACCAGAGATCCCCGAAAACGTTCTCGAATTGAGCTCCTCCAGCGTACCCAGATCTCCATCGGACGCTTCACCTGAGGTGTTCTGAGGACAGCACGTGAAGAGTTTCAAGTTGATGAGCCACAGCGAGAAGAACGGCGAAAGCCTGACTACGCGCCGCATCACGAGGTCCCAGAGTGGGATATAATCTTGTGGCAGAGCTCGTGTGGTCTTACCTTGCTTGACGCTGCACTCACCTTGACCTTATTCTTTCCCGAGGAGAAACTTGTTGATGGCACAATGAGGAGATGACCGAAGATACCGGGCTGAATGGACCCCCCACTCGCGAAATTAGGAGCTTACGGGTTGAAGGCGAGATGGAAGCGAGCGCCACACGGGTAGGCGAACTTGATGAGGATGCCGCCCACCACAGCTCAGGATGCAAAATGGGCCAACCACGAAGTAGAGGTAATCAAGCTTTCCCGACTGAACTCTGATGTATTTCATCCAGTGCGTTTCCTGACTGCCAGTTGCCGCCTTCGCCCGCAAGGTTGCAGTCAATGACTAATCCTAATGTGCAGCCTCCACCGAGTTAAAGACAGCACCGAACAGAGGGAAGGCCTAGATGAAGGAGGCCGAAAGCCAGGCCGAGCTTGAGAAGTCACAACGGACCGACCGGAATAGCCAACGCCGGCTCAAAGGAAAGGCGGGGAAAACACCGAGTCAAAAGAAGGCCACATCAAACTCGGTGAAGAAAAGCCAAGACTGAAGAAAACCGATTAGACCATGTGGGGAGGGCGACTATGAAACGTATAAGTCCCAACCTGATCCGTGATCAATAACATCCAATTATCATTCAACTGCGACCGAGACACTGACAAGTATTACTGACGTGACACCAGACAGACATGAGAGCCAATGTCCAAGCTAATTGTTTTACAAGAACCGATGTGCATAAGTCCATCAGGAAGTCAGAAGCCTCGTTGCTCCGTAGAAAGGGCTCCTTAGACACCATAAGATCCCAGCCCTGTGAGAACAGTAAGTAGCAGATCCCCCAAGTAGAGCGCGCTCTCGAGGATGCACTGAAGTGCCTGAAGAAGATCGGCATGAGCGTGTCGCATTGCCGGCGTGACCCAAACCTGGAAGATGACACATATCAATAAACTAACCAGAAGGCAGACATTATACACAGGGAGGAGTAGGCCAAGGAGACAAGACACTGAGGAGGCGCTGCAGCTGATTGCCCGTGAGACGACTGCTAGATAATCACCCCAGAGCAACCCTAGGTTCATGTAGCGTAATAATCAATGTAGATCATGGGTAATATATGTCAACGTTTGTTGGAGCGAGAAGAGTCCAGTTTGATCCGCATGGGAGGTGAAGGTGGTGTTCTTAACCAATATAGTGGTCTCTACCGGTCCACAAGAGCTTGCTCATGGCGATGCAATGCCCGCCAAGCTTGAATTTACTACTAGCAGTCAGCTTGATCCGTCGATTGTGTATCCACTCCATTTCTTCTGCCCGGCGCCTTAGGATTCTGGGTCGCACTTGCGTCATCCAGTAAACCTTTAAGACACATAACTCACTTACGCTCTCAGGAAAAGGAGTGCTGGCTACCGCTGCAACGAACAATCAAAGCAAAGCAAGTAGTAAGTTGACATATACAGGCATTCACGCAAAGTACGTAACACATTGTCGTGACTACCTAGTCTGAAAGTACCATTAGTGTCGCTTCTCCACGAGAAGATAGAGTCGACCCTAGTAGAGTAAAGAGATCAAGGACGTAGAGGCTCGTTATATTATTGACCCAGAACACATTAATACAGTGCGAGCCCCCGACTCACTACTCCCGATTGAATTACAAGCCGGCGTGTGGTCAGAGAAACTGTAGCACATGAAAGTATAAAAGTCTTCAGGTTATAGAAGGACGTAGTTTCTTATGCCAGTAGCCGTATCGCTCGAGGTTCGAGGACACCGCTATCGTCTCAAGTACCGGTAGGCGAACTGGCACACTCACCCCGGCTATAATGAACCGGCCCTTCCCAAAGTGAGGATAATTGTAATTACCACGTTATTTATGTGGTTTTATTTTTTCCAAGACGAGATCAGCCGCCAAAAGGCGTGGCCACGGACTTGCGATAAAGAGTACGACGTAAGGCCTGAACACTCTTGCGAGGATTGTGCATGTCCCATTTGCTTCTTCACAACCACTATCTAGCTCGACAATCAGGGTATTGTTTGAACGTACTTCCCTGCAGTAAGCCCAGACTCGCGGAGCAACTGTAATCTTCCGATGAGCATAGCCTCAGCAACTAGACCAGAAGAAAGGGGATTGCCCACATCGTTGCCAATAACCGTAGGTTCTGAGAGCAATACGAGAATATGGGAGTTCTTGTACCCCACCGGCCCAGATAATGTTGTAGTCCGGTCGAAATCCTGCCTTGATGCCTGTAAGACCATCTACCGTTGCCCTTAGTCGACTGCCTGATTGATCCACGGTTGCCACGAGAATGAGAGTTATGATGCCGAAATCTTCGCAGAAGTCTCTGATCGCCGCGCAGTGAACTGCTACCATTGTTCTATGATCTCGGTTAGAACCCGAATCAATGCTATCCCAGTAAGTATCATGATGAAATACTTTGCTCGTAGACCGACCTATGTATTGAATAAGTTGTGCCAATGCGACTTCGCAGCGACAATAATCAGACCAAAGCTGAAATTAGATGTGTGACCTCTCAGCCATTTCTACAGTTGAAATATGCCCCAGT
>RYFJ01002812.1:0-54011 GCA_003991445.1 Oryza meyeriana var. granulata | reverse complement strand
AGCAAAACGGTCTGGCCGGTTTTGCAACCGGCCTGACTGTTTTTCCTCTGAGTCAGCCTAACGGCTAGTTGGTTTGGAAAACCTGGCCTGGCCGGTTTTGGGAACCGCCTACCAGTTTTCCCCTGAAGTAACGGCTAGTTTTTGGTGAGTGGTTTTAGCCTTTGGGCCCTCTTCGTTGAGGCTTGCTGGTGGTCTGGTTCTTGCACGTTCTAAGCTTTCTAACACTCATCAAGGCTCTCCCAATTTCTTTGTGAGATAGCTGATTTGGTTAAAAAATCTGAGTTTGGGTTAAGCGAGAGTTGTAATGTGAGCTTTAGAGAGCAATCCATAGTCTTGAGCACTTTGAAGGTGAAGTTCGTAGCTCGTGAAGATTTTTTACTCTTGGAGGTGAAGCCTCCTAGAACGGCTAGGCGTTGCTCGGTGAGCTCCCAAGTTTTGTGCGTGGAGCCACGGATTCGTTGTGCAGGTTTGAGTCTTACCTCCGAAGGAAAAACAGAGATCGCCATAGTGGAATCGAGACATACTTGACCTCGGGTCACCAAAAGCTTTCCTCAACGAGACGTAGGGTTTCGCGTGGTGAATCCGAACTTTCAGCAAACAAACTCCTTGTGCCTCCACGCAGTTTGTCTCACATTGATCTCTAAGCCACATTTACTTTGCTTTCCGCTCGATCTACTTTTTGTGGCTTGTATTGTGTGTGCAGTGACTAAGTGACCTGCTGTGCTATATCAGCAAAAGGCACATTTCAAGTTTGTTTGGTGCTAGAACTCATCGAGGCGTGTATTTTACTTGCTGTAGGATTCTGCCAGTAGAAAAACCGCCCTGACCGGTTTGGAAAACCGGCCTAGCCGTTTTGAGTCAGCTTCCTCTCTAAAACCGGCCTGACCTGTTTCGTAACGGCCTGGCCCGGTTTTGGTACTGACTTAGATTAAATTTGATAATTGCAGAATTTCGCCTATTCACCCCCTCTAGGCGACATCTCGGTCCTTTCAAAAGTGAAGTGCGTGAAGAATGGTGTCCATGGCAGGTGCACCGCGTTTCAAGGTTAAATGGAAGGGTTATTGGCAGTGTCAATTGTGAACCGACAGCATTCATATTACTTTTAAGGACATCGAGAAAATAACATAGAAACATGATATCGCATTTGTTGCAATAGAGATGTACTCTCATGTTTATGAACAACCTGAGTACGAACTAAGCTCAATTGTTAGCACATATTGAGGAGAAATTCAAATACACAATTAGCTATGCGAAGGCATGGAGGGCGAAACGGAAGGTTGTGAAGATGAGGTTTGGCATATTTGAAGCATCGATTGATAATTTGCCTCGTCTTTTAGCCTGTATTATTCAGAGGAATCTAGAGACCTACTACGACCTAAAAGCTTTTCTATCAATTGAACATCGTGACTAAAGTGTATTGCAACGGGTATTCTTTGCATTAGATGCTTGCATTCAGACATTTATGCATTGTCGTTCCATCCTCTGCATTGATGGGATATTCCAGACTGGAAAGTACAGAGGACAGATATTGACAGCAATTGGGGTTGACGGGAACAACCAAGTTCTACCCGTGGTTTTTGCTTTTGTTGAGAGCAGGAATACTGATAACTGGTACTGGTTCCTAGAACGGGTTAAGTCTGTAGTTGTACGGATGAGGCCAGATGTATGTCTAATACATGACCGTCACGCCAAATACTGTGGGCAATTGAGGAATTGAGGGATGGCTGTGTAGATAAGGGGTACCCATCAAGGTGGTCCGATGTTTGAAGTAGATGGTGCATGGGTCATATGGGTGCTAATTTTTACAGGCAATTTAAGAACAAGCACCTTATAGATCTTTCCAAGAGGCCGTGCACCCAGAATGAAGAGAAGAAATTTAATGAGCTTTGGAGAAGGTTGGATAAGCTGACGTTTAAACAAACAGAGGAGCAGTCCAGGGTGCGGGATGAGGCTCCACAAGCTTTTGGACCGCTCCCAAGTGATGGATCTCGTATGAGAAGAAGGTCGGCATCGTCGATTAGGAAATTTTCGGAATGGATTAAGAATGAGCCAAAGGAGAAATGGGCCTTGTTTGACAAAGATGGTTATCGATTCGGTATAATGACACAAATTTGGCAGAGATTTACAACTGGGGTGATGTGTGGTGTTCGAGGGCTTCCACTTATTGGCATTGTTGAATTTATCTTGCATGGCATATGCACGTACTTTAGAGATCTGTTCAAAGCAGTTGGCTCCTCCATGGCAGACAATAATCTGTTCTTGGTACATTACTGACTAAGTACATGCTAGATTAAAAGTAATAAGGTCCGAAGGCATTAAGCTATTGTTGACACCGAAAGTCACCGGCAGCGTTGGGAACGAGCCGATGATATGGTTCGATGCACTAGACACGCGAAGGCCTGGGAGATCTGCTTAGCTCCAGTGCAGGTCCTAAATTTGAGGTTCGCGGGCGTCCAGTCAATTTGACCCAGCAATTGACAAGGAGATAGAAAATGTTAAATCAGTGATCCAATCGACCAAACATCCGATACAGACTCCTTCCAGCCGATTGCCGATGGCACTTGTACATTGGCAAGAGAACCGATAATATAAAAGATAGAAAACCAGCCGATTTCCCTCGAGCTGACTGCCTAACTGCCGACAGCACTTGTGTATCGCCTGGGAAACTGATAACGATATAAATGAATAAATCAGCCGACTACCAATAGAATATGTGCATCGGCTGAAAAGCCGATGATAGTGTAGATAATCGAAATAATAATCAAGACAATGTAGTCGGCTTTATCTAGTAAAAGATAACTTATCGGCTAGGCACTCCGATAAAACATCACATAAACACCCATCGGCTTAACAAGGATAAATCTATCATTATCAATCTAGTAGGTCAAACTTAACTGATACAACACAGATTAATAATGATAAAAGAACCTTGATGAGCCGATAGCTCTAATGCAATCGTGATATAACTTATCGGCTATACATCCCGATAAGACGCTTGCATAAAATCTATCAAACTAGCAGGAATAACTTATCACTAGTAGTTTAGTAGGTCGGACCCAACCGATGCAGCACAAACTGACGATAAATTACACCCAGTAAGCTGATAAATCTACGCACGTGTGATGTGATATATCCACTCGGCCTAAGAGATCAAACTTAACTGATGCAACCGTAGACAGAATAGATACACCGTGGTAAGCCGACTACCGTAGATCAGCTAGAATATCGGACCTAACTGAGGAAGTCCTAGCCGGTAAGGTAGTCGGGGTAATGAGACTTACCCTCTCGTAGGAGTTCGGACCTAACCGATGCAACCCGGCTCGAGAAGCAAGAACCCGTCGAAAAGGGTGGCGATACGTCGAAGTTGTATTGATCTGTCAGATAGTTTACATGGTCCCCAGGCATTCGTATTTATACCCCGAGTTGATACAGTCCTGATCGGATACGAAACAGGAGTTTTCTAACTATAAAAGGAAAATTAACAAGCCCTGATCGGACACGAGATGAGGTCTCCTAAAAATTATTATCCCTGTCTAATTTATAGATAAAATATTAACTGCCATGCTGTGATCTTCACGATTCCTTCCTTAATTCGGCTTCTTCTGGATTAGCTTCCATCGGTTGATATAATCTCTTTTCTTAACCGAATATGATAATGAACCATACCAAATTTTGGTGTTAACAGCTATACCTCAAGGTACACAAGAGCACATGTTTGAAATATTGTGTGTCGACAAGGGCATGTGTGGAATTTACCGGAAAAGAGTTGTCTAGGAGTGCGTATTAAAGGAAGGCGAGACATGTAAGTGCTCGTGCCGAAAGCCTACTTTGCTCCACAAGCCATGTTTTCACGTTATTGCCACGAGCGCTGTGTGGGATAGAAGCACATCATTTTGTCTCACCTTATTTTAGGAAAAAAGCAATTTTCAGTACCTGAAGTGGCAAGATATACGCTTCAGTATTGCGGGGATATTTACTACCGAGCATCCTCAAGTTATCTACATTTCTGACCCAATAAAATTGAGAAACAAACCAGGTCGCCGTAAAACAAGATGCATTCATAATGACATGGATGAGTCAGAAATGGGTGGAAGGTGTAAACGTTGTTCAAAGTGCGACCAGAATGGTCATACCTACAAGAAATGTCCGAAAGATACAACGGGCCCGAGTGCAGCGGAAGTTGGACCATCAGGTTTAGGCACTAGTCGTCCTCCGGGTGAAGGCACCACTTCAAGGTGACTCTGTCCTAGACGTTCTCATGCATTTGGTGGTGCTGCGGTATAGTGTTAGTCCATGTATCAATGTAATAGAGATTCTATAGTTTAAGTTATCCTGCTATGTTGCGTGCTTGATCTTTGTTATAAAATAATATGTACCATATTGTCGTCTTTTATTGTCATATAATAATGCTATGAATCTTTACAATAATTTTTAATGTGGTTGTTCAATTAACTTTGTGAACTGACTCTTACTTATTGCTTTCACAATAAAAATTACGCTAACTTTCCATTTTCATGCAGGTATGGCGTACCAGACACCAGAGCTGCTCGACTGGTCCCACCAGTCTTACCTGTCAGCCGTTGAGGGTGCTGAGCTGAGACCTTCCGTCCATGGCCTTTACGTCACCTCTTGTGTATAGACCCCTAGTTCCGTGAGAGGTAAAAGCTGTACCAACATTTTCCCCACACTGTTTTACATATGTATGTTTCTGTTGACACCAAAAATCGCCGGGATCTGGTTCGGCGTCGGGTTGACACGCGAAGGCCTGGGAGATTTGCTTAGCTCCAGTGCAGGTCCTAAGGTGTTGAGGTTCGTAGGTGTGCTAGTCAATTTGACCCTGTAATTGACAAGGAGAAAAACGTTAGATCGATGAGCCAATCGGCTGGAAGCCGATCTAGCACTCGTTTCATCGGCGATTGGTCGTGGCCGATAAGCACTGTAGCACTTATACATCTGACTAGAAGCCGATGATGGCATCAAATAAGCAAACATTAACTTAGCCGATCATTGAAGGGATGCTCAAGAATCGGCTGTAAGCTTTGGTAAAGAAAACAAAGCACGATGCGTAAGGAAGTAACACTATAGGAATCTGCCCGCTTTCATCATTAGTTTAAAGTTACTGGTATTGCTGTGAAGATACTGCCTGCGCTCGTGCTCGGGTCCTTGCTCACATTGGCTCCCGGGATCTTCATCCGCTAATCCATACCCGTGCCCGAGGGTTCTTACCTAAGCTCGTGCCCGGGTCTCCTAAGGTCGTGCCCGGGAACTTGGTTGGGATCGTGACCCCCGGAACTCCGTTGAGCAGAATAAAACCAATCGGTGGCTAGCCCTTAGCCGATCGCAACAGTAGTACAAAGCAAGGATGTATAAAAGGCATCCCCCTCTGCGATAACATAAATGAAATGAACAAACTGACGGATCTGACCGACTACTAAACAGGGCGCATGGACATCGGCTGGAGGCCGATGACAAAGAGATAACAGAATAATAAAGCTATTAGATAAATAAATGCAGTCGGCTTCATCCAGATAACTTATCGGCTAAGCACTCGATAACAACATCGCATAACACACCCATCGGCTTATCAAGAGTAAACTATTATCATCGGTCTAGTAGATGGACCCAACGTTGCAAGCATGAGACTGATGATGATAACAATACCTCGATGGCCGATAGATCTAATGCGACATGATGTAAACATGATACTTACCGGCTATACACCCGGTAGACGCACTGCGCATAAAGCATCAACTCAGTAGGAACGGTTTATCGCTAGCAGCTTAGTAGGTCGGACTAACCGATGCAGCACAAGCTGATGATAAACCCGCTCGGCCCAGGTAAGCCCGATACGATCTACGCACGCGTGATGTGATATATGTAGTCAATCTATGAGATCAAACTGAACTGATGCAGCCATAGATAAAATAAATATACCCGTGGTAGCCGACTACCATAAACCGACTAGAAATATCGGACCTAACCGAGGAAGTCCTAGCCGATAGGTAGCCGGGGTGACGAGACTTACCCTCTCGCTGGAAGTTCGGACTTAACCGATGCAGCCCGGCTTCGAGAAGCAGGATCCCGTCGTAAGGGTGGCGATGCGCCGAAGTTTGTATTGATTGTTGTCGTGTTTTTACGAGGTACCCGGGCATACGTATATATACCCCGAGTTACATGAGTCCTTATAGGACACGATACATGATTTCCTAGTTATAATAGAAAACGCTAATAAGACCTGACCGGACACGAGGTTAGGTTTCCTACAGATAAACACTTGCCTAATTAATATGTACAGTAATTAACTGCCAAGCAGCGGTCTTCACGGCTCCTCCCTGGATCCGGTCCCTTCTGGATCAATCTCCATTAGTTGACTGTGACGCTTTTCGTTTATTGACCGAATCTGACATAGGGCCTTACCAAATTTTGGCGTTAACAGTTTCGCAATATTGACTACGGTGCTATATGCTGCAGGTTGCATGAGACTGGACTTTTTCTGCTGTGCAGGCTAGTCGAGCCCGCACCGAATAAGAGGGACCCTGCGAGGCGGTGGGACGCTGACCGGTCACTTCTGGCAACACTGGTGGATCGCTGGAGACCGGAGACGCACATGTTCTACTACCGTGCGGCGAGATAGTTTCTCACAATTTAGGAACGTGTCATACTGTTGGGCCTTCCCCTTGCAGGGGACGGTGTGGGTCCGATAGACGGGGCGCATGGATGGACGCAGGACATCACTGTTTGGTTCACTCATGTATAGCGCCTGATGAACTTGGTGTGCCGGGTTTGCTACCTTCTTACACTATGAGTTGACCCTTGTAGACGTGGCTGCTACAGTTCACTGTAATTAGTATATTTATTAGATTTATATTCGCCCGCTCTTTAAAGCAACAGTGGAACTAACAATAATCTTGCTTTGCAACCTGATCAGCCACACCCTGACGCCGATGACTACTCGGTGCGACGGAGCTTGGAGGCGTATCTGCTCTGGTTGTTCGGCTAAGCGATGTTCACCAACATGATGGGTTTGTAATAGTTAATACTCAATTAAACATGCACTTATGATTCTTCTTGTTTTGTGTGGTTAATAAGTTCAAGGGTGCATTTGGAACGGAGGAATGGCTGAAATTTTTAGCGGCACGCAAAACAAGGCAAGCCATTAGCGCATAATTAATTGAGTATTAATTATTTTAAACTTGAAAAAGGATCAATATGATTTTAAAGAAACTTTTAGATAGAAAATTTAAAAAAAACATACCGTTTAGCCGTTCGAGAAGCCCAACCCATCCCCAGTGTCGAACGTAGCCTAAGACAGCGTTTGGAAGTGCATTTTGGTTTGGCTTATAAGCCACAAATAAAACGAGAAACACCATTAGCACGTGATTAATTAAGTATTAGCTATTAAAAACTTGAAAAATGGATCTATTTGAGTTTTTAGAGATACTTTCATATAGAAAATTTTTGCAAAAAAATCATTTAACAGTTCGAGAAACGTACTCACGAAAAAGATAAAGAAGCAGCCATCAGCTGTTCTAAACACAACCTAAGCCATAATTTGATTTAAACTGTAATGATGTTTCTCGTTTTGCATGTAACTTATAAGCCGCTGCTGAACTCACAAGCGAACGCGCAAGCCCTGTTTGATTGTACTTCTAACTTGTGGCTTATGCCTCGGTTGCTGTTAGCACGTTTTTAAAACGCAAAATAGTATTTTTTTAGAAAAAACATTCTATGTATAAGTATCTCTAGAAATCAAATAGATTCATTTTTCAAGTTTTTAATAGTTAATACTTAATTAATCATGCGCTAATAACGTTTCTTGTTTTTTGGCTTATAAGCCATTATCTATATTAACTATTAAAAACTTAAAAAATAGATTTATTTAATTTTTTAAGATACTTTTATATAGAAAATTTTATAAAAACGTATTACTTAAAACGTGCTTAAAGTAGGGAACAAGAAGAAGTCATGAGCACGACCGAACGGGGCCTCACAAGAGAACGGTGCCTAGTCGAAGACATGAGCTCGAACAAAATGCCTAGCGTGGGTGAGGTGCGCAGCAAGCTCGCGACTAGCACGGTAGCACCCATCCTTTGGGAAATGGAGCTGCTCAGTGGCGCAGCTCCGGGAAGCGGATGGTACCGGGAGCAACCGGACCACGCCAAGCAGCACTAGCTAGTGTACTGTCTCCTCGATCTTGCTCTACTACTACTAGCATCGAGTTTGCGTGCTAGGTCCTGTATATTTAAGGCCGTAATAATAACACAACACCAATAGTCCAACACAAAGAGAGGTAAAAGGGTGAACGGAAGGCCAGAGGCAAGACGCCTGTGAGGGTGAGCAGCGGTGGGGAGGGAGAAAGCTCTTGGCGCGGCCATGGACTCCTACGAGGCGACCAAGGTGGTGTTCTCCCGGATCCAGGCGCTGGACCCTGACCACGCCGCCAAGATCATGGGCCTCCTGCTCATCCAGGACCACGGCGACAAGGAGATGATACGGCTCGCCTTCGGCCCCGAGGCGCTGCTCCAGAGCGTCATGGCCCAGGCGCGCAAGGAGCTCGCCCTCCTTCCGGCGTCGTCGCCCACCGTGTCGGCCGGCCACTCGCCGTTCATGCTCTCGCGGCAGAACTCCGGTCGCGGCGCCGCGCCCTCGCCGTCGCCGCTGTCCGCGACCTCGCCGTCGTCGTGGGCGCAGGCGCAGCCGTTTTCGAGGAGTAACAGCATGAGCAATGGCGCCGCGGATGAGATGGTGGGCTCTGGGGAGGAGCTAATCAGCCCGGTGAACAGCTCGGGAGGCGCCGCGACCGCGCCGCCCTTCTTTCCTCGGGGCGGGGACACGCTCCATGACGACTTTCAACTGCAGGAGCAGCTCGCGTTCCTGCACGACGGGGCCGGGGGCGTGAACCCTGGGCACGCTCTCCCGGCGTTCGATTTAGCGGAGTGCCGAAGCCCCATCCCCGGCGAGAGCGGCGGGATGCTCCCCTACGGTCTCGGCTGGGCCAACGGCGGCCCTGGGCACCGCCGGAGCGCGTCGGTGAACGAGCTCTTACTCGGCGGCGGGGGCGACGGCTTCGGGTGGAAACCTTGCCTGTACTACGCGCGGGGGTTCTGCAAGAACGGCAGCAGCTGCAGGTTCGTCCATGGCGGCCTCTCCGACGACGCCGCGGCTCTCGCGGGCGCCACCATGGACGCAGCCACCGTCGAACAGCAGCAGTGCCAGGATTTCCTTCTCCGCTCCAAGAGCCAGCGCCTCGGCCCCGCCACCTTCCCGTTCTCCCCCACTGGCTCTCTATCTGGCTCGCCGTCCGCCACCAGCAAGTGCCTCAGCCTACTGCTGCAGCAGCAGCACAATGACAACCAAAGGTACTACCGCCTTTGCAACCTCCATTCTCCAAGCCAGAGGCTTTCAAAGTTCCAACGTTTCTTGTTTGCACGTGTGAAGAGCCGCCGCGGCCGCGCTGATGCTCGGCGGCGGTGACGAATTGCACAAGTTCATGGGGCGGCCGCGCCTGGACCGCGCCGACTTCGCCAGCATGATGAACCCCGGATCGCGCCAGATTTACCTCACCTTCCCGGCCGACAGCACGTTCCGCGAGGAGGACGTCTCCAACTACTTCAGGTATATGTACGGACATGGCCATGCCATGTTGCAATGATTCTTCTTTCATGGCGGACTCGTTAGAACGCGATCTGATATGATGCTTGCTGTTCTTGGCAATGCCCTGCAGCATCTACGGGCCGGTCCACGACGTGCGCATCCCGTACCAGCAGAAGCGCATGTTCGGTTTCGTCACCTTCGTGTACCCGGAGACGGTGAAGCTGATCTTAGCCAAGGGAAACCCTCACTTCATCTGCGACGCTCGCGTTCTCGTCAAGCCCTACAAGGAGAAGGGCAAGGTCCCCGACAAGTACAGGTACGCTTGTAACGTTCCTTCAAAAACGATTATGTTGAGCTCTCCAAATTAGTAGATTGCTTCTGCCAACTGCAAACCTCCAACCTCCATTCTTGCCCTTTGTTGCTCCTCGCTCCTCAGGAAGCAGCAGCAAGGCGATTTCTTCTGCATGTCGCCCACTGGGCTAGACGCCAGGGACCCCTTCGATTTTCAGCAGATTGGTATAAAGATTCAACCTTTACCTGCGCCTACCCTTTTGATCGATACTCTGTTTGCTTGATGTTCAATGTGGTTTGCCGGTGTTCGTCAGGTGCAAGGATGCTGCAGCACTCCAACAGCGCGAATGAGATAATGATGCGGCGGAAGCTGGAGGAGCAGCAACAGGCTGCGGAACTGCAGCAGGCCATCGATCTCCATAGCCGCCGCCTCATCGGCCTCCAGCTGCTCGACCTCAAGGCTTCTGCCGCTGCCCATGCCGCAGAGACAACAATGTCACTGCCCACGCCCATTGCCAATGCCTTCACCTCCACCCAACCTGGCGCCACCACAATTGTTGAGTCGCCCCCCAGCTCTAGTAAGCCTTGATAGCATTGGTTTGAGCTCCCTATTTAGCCGTCAATTAATCAAGTTCTTAATTCACCAATATTTTGTGCTTATCAGGTGAGCAACGGATGGTGAGCCGCGGCTCTCCACCGGAGGGAAATGTTGTCAATGGTGGCGATAAGGTGGAATCCGCAGGCGAGGCTACCCACACTGCTGATAGTGACCAAAGGTAGATTTTAACTATACAACTCACCATAATTAGCATTCTGCTTGCTCATGATTCTCAGACTATAATGGTATACTCATGAACAACTAGCCTATAAGCTGCATTTGTTGTGTGGCCAAAAGCTTGCTTGACAATCGTTTGTCCATGCATTTTGTGCAGTGGTGCGCACAACTTGCCCGACAGCCCGTTTGCTTCCTCTACCAAGTCGGCCACATTCTCTACCGCAACCGCTGTCCCTGCCACTGACGGCGAGGGAGATTGCGCCGCCGGTGGAAGCTGCAATGTTGGTGGCAGTGCAGTCGGCAGCGCCAACCATCTCCGGCCTCCCACATTGGACATACCTTCACCGAGGACCTGCTTCTTCCCCATGCCCAGGTATGGCTATGCCACTACTTTTAGCAGTTGATTATACTTGGTTGTACTGTCCATATTGTGATCTGCTTATAGCGTGCGGAATGATTGGGCAAATGCAATGAGCAGGCTGTCCGAGCACGGGGCTATCGGGATGTAAAGTAGTCCCCAATGGAAGTGGCTGAAACCCTCTCCAGAAATCATAGTAAGCACTTGGGCCTTGCTTTATTCCCACTATGTTTCCCAATTAATAGCCTTTTACCCATCTAATTATGCTGCCATTTTTGTTCTCTTCTTTCTTGTGGCATTTGTTTTTGTTCAGGAATACATGAAGCAAAGAAAGTGTTAGCGGAATATAGGGAAAAAAGGAGTGGAGTGTCAGCGTAGTGTTAGGATTAGCAGCTCCCCTTTCTTTTCTTTTTTAAGCTTCTCACCTTTTTAGTGGATAGCTCCATTAAACTACACGAGAAGAAGATGCCATTAGCCTTATGGAAGAAAAGCAGCAGCATATGCAGTATTGTGATATACTACTATATATAATATATATAAATAATTTAGTGGTGCCTCTAATTATACTAGATAATATAGTGCTATGTGGCAGTTAACAGATATTTTGTTTACTACTGCCAGCAGACAATTGTTACTACCGAGTTCTTCCATGTATAACAACAACTGTAATCACCAGATCTATTTCTATAATCTATAGTCATCTAGCCTAGGTTTACTGAATGGGTGGTTAATCCTCAAGGCAAGTGCCTGCCACAGGTTCACATGTTTTGCAGCAGTACAACCTGCAAGCTGCAAGACAGCAAGAGTGTCATATATGGACAGCAGGACAGGGGTAGCCCAGAAACTGGCGAAGGGCACATGGCCATTGCAGTGGTCTCTGAAGCTTTTTACTAGTAGTAGTACTAGTCTCAATGTCCTACTTGGCCGTGCGGTTCCATCTGGTGATTAGTGAGATCACAGATCAGTTTCTCCCACTTCTCGCCCACTGTTTTGCCTACCGCAGCCTGTGCGTGTATTGAATATTACTGGCACTGTAAAGGGTGCTTCTATTTTTCAAGGTTCTCTTTTATGCTCTGTTGGTTTCCATTTTGTCGGAATGAGTCCTAACTTTAGTACTCTAGAACTTGAGCTTAGTTATATCACTGTCAGGATATTAGGTTGTATTTTTTTTGTCTGATGTCTAATAGTATCATAGGACCGAGATTCTATTATAGAATCCAAATTATATCAAATTTTGAAAGTACATATTTTTATATATTATTTGCAATATATTGTATAAATTGAAGTCTATAATATTGATTTTGATAAATTAGTAGATATTTTGTAAATTTGAGTGAACTTATTCACATTATTTTCAATCCATTTTATTTTAAATAATATTTTTGTAGGATCGAAATACACGTTTTATTCGGTAGGATCGTATGAAAGTAAATAGTAGGATCAGGATACTATAAAATTAAAAATTATAATACTAGATAGGATCGGTATCATTTTAGCTCTGTAGGATCGTAGTATTGTTAAGTTACTACTATATATACTGGTATTTTAACAACCTTGGTTATATCTGCTCTGCGAAGGAAAGGTGTGAACGAAAAATTTTAAAACCTATATATGCTTTGACAGAATTTTCATAAAACTACGGCTTTAAGACAATATAATACGAATAGATTTTACACCATCAGAAAACCACGGATGTAAGCCAGTGTTGTAAAACTACATATTTAAAAATGATTTCTTTCCATGAAATTATAGACTTTAGAGGTCAGAATCAGATGATAAAACTTAGAAGAAAAATAATTGTTGTAATCCAACAATCTATCTTAGTTATTATGTTTAACCAAATTAATCAAAAATTTTATCGTTCCAGAAATATTGGACTGAATTTTTACTATTATAACAAACAATTTTAACAAGTTGGGAACCGTTTAATCTCTAATCATGGTAGACCGAAAATACTGTGGATAGACAAGTTGTAGCCAATGGAATTTTAGGCCCCTTTGATTTGTAGAAAAACGTAACAAATATAGAGGATTTCACTGCTATAGAAAAAATTACTATGAATGTCTTTGAAATAAAGGATTGAATCATATGTTGGGAATTTTAATCTCTTGGCATGAAAACCAGAAAGTAATCACACACGAGTGTTTCCACCTGTTGCCATACGTGATCACAGCGATCAAATCGTTATCCATTAGGCATATTGTATGATGATCGGAAGCACACCAAAACCTTCCCATTTTGGAGCAGCCCCCGATTCCCCCAGCGCTAGATTAAAAGGGGAGCCTGGCTCGTGATAGAGATGACGATCTCTCTCATGGTTCCTATCTCCCCGAAACCCTAAAACCCTTATCGATTCTTAGGAGCGCTGTAAAGGAAGAGAAGGCCTGTCACTGGGCAGGGTAGGTGGTGACCGGAGGGACACTGCCACCTTACCCTTACGACTACCACGCGTACGACGAGTGTCGGTGTGGTTCTAAGGACTTCGTCCTCTACATCTACACCGGACTTCGCCAAAGAGATTCAAATCATACCGGTCAGTAACTCTAATTCCTCAATTAGATGATCATGATTAGGCTAAACACTTAGTTTTAGTAGATCACATAATCTACATCGTATGCATTTGTAATTCCTATCGAATGGACAATCCTAGAGATTTTGAAGGAAAATAAACATGAGGTTCTAACTCATGTTTTCTTCTTCTCTTGACTCTTAAATTCTTATGTTTCTTCTGTTTGTCAATTAAACAATAATTTTGAAACTTTTTCATGTTTTCAATTCCGGTGGAAATTCAATAGCATAAAATTCTATTCTTACATTTTTTTCTATTCTTGCAATTCAAATGGGGCCTTACTTCTCCCGAATATAGTTTAAATTACAATGGTTATTGCGATGTAAATTTTTAAAGAGTTAAATAATGTAGTTATGTGATAAGTTTTATGATGAGTATGTAGTTTAAGGATATAAGAACATCTCCCTCCATTTGAAAATACAGTAATATTTAACATTCAAAATATGTTCCAAAATATAACTATATTTTACTTACTTTGTCATCTCAACCAATTACAATACTCTCTTATTTGATTTCACTACCTACTTTCTTATCTCAACTAATTATAACCATCCATCATTTTATTTTACCTTTCTTCTTAATATCCGCGTCTAACTTTAGAAGTCCTTATATTTTAGAATGTGGTAGCAGTTCTGTAAAATATACCCAATGACAATTACTTTGTTCACTGTTACCTTTCATGTCTGAAGTCTCTACTTTGTTGAGCTACATAGAACTACTCTCTCTAACTCAAAATATAGCTACTACTCATATTTAAATTTTTCATAATATAACTACTTCTCTACTTACCTTCCCTTCTCAATAAATTGCAACTATCTTTTATTTAATTTCTTCACATACTTTTTCATCTTAATCAATTACAACAGTTTCTCACCTTAACCTTATTCCGTCTAAAAAAGTCATAAGTTATTATTGTATTTTGAGACAGAAAGAGTCCAATCATTCTACATCATGCTTAGGGCCTTTTTGGTTCTACTTATACTTTTGGCTTATTCACTCATTTTCCGTAAGCACGCTTTCTGAACTGCTAAACGGTATTTTTTTGTAAAAAAATTTTATATGAAAGTATCTCTAAAAAATCAAATAGATATATTTTTCAAGTTTTTAATATTTAGTATTTAATTATTCACATGCTAATGATATTTCTCGTTTTGTATGCGTATACAAAAGCTGATTCGAACATCACCTTAAATTTTGTGAAATCTTGAAAGCAAGCTGACATGGATCACGTTTGGCATGCCATGTCATTGTCTTTTGTTTGCCTGCATCCAAGCAACTAATTGCGCAGTGTAATTACCATTAGCAATTTTCTTTCAAGTCTCCGCTACTGTAATTGCCCCGTTTATGGTGATCTGGTCTCACGAACCATTCTATCCGCTTCGTTCACTTTTGCTACTAGTACTTAATCCACTCTGTAGTCTGTACTGGGAAAGTAGTGAGGCTATTTTTATTAGAGAGTTTTATTTTACGGTTATTAAAAATGTCATATAATCTAAAGAAATTTGAGTTGTCAAATGCAATAAGATCTTCCATGCATAATTTTATTGTGTGGTTTTATAGACTAGTCATAACATTTAATAGCGATACATAAAATTAAATGCAGTTAGATAAAATAAAACACTCTAGCTCTAATGTTAGTTTTAATCAGTTTTATAGTGTTGAAAATAATGAAATTCTTTTTCTCCGTCTCTTCGTAATTATATTGAGACTAAATTTACTTATATAACATCTTATATTTATTAATAAGAATAAAACTGCTATGAAAATTGGCTCAGGATGCAGCTGTCTGCGTGATGCAAATCCGAAACGGCGCCCATTTGGTTTGCATACGCGAACAGGAGTTGACCGGTGTCTCCGGGCGTCCGTATATATGTTCGCGGCACGCATAGCAAGCGTGGCTTTACGGCTGCTGGTACGTGTAGCTTACTCCTATGCCCCGGTTTGAAAAAGCCAGTTCAGGGAGGTGGTCCCGCGGTTGCCATGCGTGGTCATGCCCATGTGGTCTGGGCAGTGGGTCCCCTGGATTTTTATACACGGGGGTAGGAGTAGCAATTGCTTCGTCCACATGCATGGCACTGTACAGTCTGTACTGTTCTTTTACCTTTCTTTGCTTTAACAAAACGCACAATGCTACCTATGGAGTGTCAATCACCTGGGATAGTGTCACGCGATGGCACAGTGCATGGAATAACTGTAGGGATTTTTCATTCTCTACTCAAGTCTAGTGTCTACGGTCACTTACTTGTACTTAAGCTTAGTGACCGTAACATACTCCGGTTCCATACTTTGCAGTATTAAGCACTAGTGACTGTAGTGTCATACTTCGCCCTCCATACTTTGAACTGTTTATCATACTTTTGTCAACTTAGGGCCTGTGTTGAGTTTTTGCCAAACTCAAACCTTAGCAAAAAAAAAATAGCATAACAAAAAAATTATCACTCATTTGTTTTTACCATAAATTTGGGTGTGTCACTGACCTAACCAATCATGGAAAAAATTATGGTAACAATCAAAACAATCACCTCTATCAAAATTTTGTCAATAGCTAAATCTTGCCGTCAATAAATGTTTAGCAAGGCTAACAATGGAAAAGAACCAAACAAGCCCTTAGTTCTAATAATAGACATTTACTAAAAATATATATGAATGTAATTTTGTGGTAGATCCACTGTTAGCATTTTCGCATAACAAATTATAATATTACTGAATTTATTATTGAATTACAATTTCAAAGCCAGACTGAATGCATTTTTAAACTTCTAAAAAAGGGGGAGTGAATGGGAAAAGGTGACAAATTAAATCAAATCACCAATTAACCAAATGGTGGGATGTGTATGTGTGCGTTTATAGCGATGAGCGTAGGTACGTATATATGAGCCTTACGTTTATACCGTGTCTGGTGAAAAAAAAAATCCCAGTTGAGCTTTCAACTGCAGGTCAATGTATGGAGGTTGCAGAGAGTAGCTCGATCCTACTCCATTTCTCTTTTTTTTTCCTATCCACCGTAAATTTGAGAGTAATCAAATTTCATTCAGAATTTTTGCGACAGTTTCAGAGAAAACATAGGGCTCCTTTAAAACACATGAAATAAAAACACAAGAATAAAAAAAATAGAATTAAATGTCATGCTATATGAAATCCCACACGAATCGAAAACTTAGAAATTTGTCGAATTGGTCGTTTGGCTATTCAAACTCATAGAAATTTGGAGAAATACATGAATGATTATTTGAATAGACCGCAGAAAAAACACAGAAATCAGATGAGAGAGATAAACTCAAAGGAAAATTTTCAAAAGGATAAAGCTTTTGCTAACTTTCCTTCAAATCAAGATGCAGTGAGCCATTTCTTAGGAATTTCATAGGATTTAGCTTAAAATTTTCCTATAGGATTTGAATCTAAAAAATTCCTCCATGAATCTTTGTTTCAAAGGAGCCCTTCCAGGAAAAATATTATTAGAGTAGAGTTAAGAAGAGAGGGATGGTGTCTTGGATTTCTGAAAGAAATCTATATATCATATATAGTTGTCACCAAAAGAAGCACATGCAATAAGTCACATTATCAGCAATCCTAAGCTATTTGATCATGGTACAATAAAAATATCAACCGTTAGATTAAGGAGTTACTTATATGTATTCATTAACCGTCTCTTCTCCTCCTCTCTGCTTTTAATTAGATACACATCATCAATAATCCTAAACTATTTGATCATGTTAGTACAAAATGATTAACTGTTAGATCAATGAATTATTTGTCTGCATTTATTAGTCGTCTCTTTTTCTTCTCCCCACCTTTAATCTATGATAACTATATAATTGTGTCCAGTAATATATTCTTACGAGAAATATGAACTAAATAGGAGATAAACACATAAGCTAATTGTAGCTTTAAGGATAAATAAGCATGTAATGTTTAGATTTCATAATAGTACATATTTATTTCTATGAAAATTTCTATAAAATAGTGCTTTCAAAAAATAAACTGACAACATTATCAATTTTATACATCCATTTTCACCTGCCAATTGTAAACTTCAATTATTACAATAATATAAATCTAATAAATCCCGCAGCAATGTGCATGGTATTTTCTAGTTTAAACTATATGACCCCTTTGAAATGCACGATTGCAAAAATGTAGGAGTGGAAAAAACGTAGAATTTTCACAAGAATGCAAGTGTAAAAACAAAGAACTACAAAACATAGAAAAAAATACAAAAATAACCGTTTGAATGGACCAGGTAATGGCTTAAAGGAAAGTTTCATGAGGATAGAACTCATGCTAACTTCCTCTAAAATCTTCTCGCTAGCCATTCCATTGGAATTTCATTGGATTGTTGAAGTCCCAGACCTTTATTTCAAAGGACCAAATATAAATTTTTTTCTATAGGATCTAAATCCTACAAAATTCCTATGATTTTCGTGCAAATCAAAGAATCCCTAAGGTTTGAGCTCATCCTTGAAAATTCTCTAAAATTTAAAGGAGAAGAAAGATTCATATGAAATATTTCCTTTCAAATCCTGCAAAAGAAAATGATAATGCTTCCATCCGGGCGACCGTCATGAGGTGAGCAATCGGGCGCCCCCACAGACTTACTCACTTGAAGAAAATTTCCACAGCCAGTTAACCTTATCCACCTATCTCTCTCTGTTATCTCTTTTCTCCACCGTTGTGAGTTTCTCTCTCCTCTCTACTTAGATGTAGGTGCAGCGCTGCTGATGCTTGGTCACAAGTGGCAGGTGTAGTAGGCACAACTAGTGCACCTATGGAGATGCAGTATCATCGGAGATGCGTGACAGTTGTTGGTTACGTGATGAGTGGACCTGCCTGGGGTGGTGGAAGGACGAGGAGGCTGACCACCGCCGCCGCCGAGAACCCCACCAGCGTCTCACCACCGTCGTCTTCCCGACGGATCCGGCCACCCCAAGCTTAGGGACGCTGGATCTAGGGGCACCGGCCGTGAGGAGAGTTGTGAGCTCAGCCTCAGCTTCCTTGACGACGGCGCAACGAGCTTGGCCTCAGCTTCCTCAACGGTGGCGTCTCAACGGTGGTGTGGTGAGGTTGGCCTTAGCTTTCTCGACAATGGCAACAGGAAGGATGGCGTACGCTGCGTGGATTCGGCTTCAGGAGGACAAGGAGATGGATGCCTTCACGGTGTATAGGTAAGCGAAATTGCCGGGGGTAGCATCCCGGCACTGACACGGTGGCCCACCATCAGCGAGGAGAAATCTTCGATGTTTTAACCCAACGAATCTGGATGTTTCACTGGTTAGAACAAAATGTTTCGATAAGTATTTTTTATGTTTTACTAGTGTATTTGCAAATGTTGCACATGATGTTCTTTAGATGCTTTGCTAAGTATTTTTTTTGTGTTTTAATAGTCAAAACACGATGTTTCATGTGTGAGATAAAATTTCAATCAGGATTCATCGTTGTTTCATTTTGCTTATTTATTTTTGGTGTTATGCTATGTCAGTACCTGATGTTTCAGTAACTTGATTTTTTGTTTCACGTTATACAAATAAATGTTTCACGGATGATCAACTAAAACGGTTTGACCGTCTGATTTTTGTGTCCGATCGGACGCCTAATCCATAGTCACGTCCAAAACAAAAGGCTACATAAAAAATAATCATATAAGATTTGAATCCTTTGAACATCTCTCATTCCAAAGAATCCTTAGTTTGAAGATGAGTTTGAAGATGAGGAAAATGGAAGAAAAAGAGACATATAAAAGGAGATGAAACATTAACGCATGATTAATTGAGTATTAGCTATTACAAACTTGAAAAATAGATTAATATAATTTTTTAAACAACTTTTAGATATATTTCTTTTCAAAAATACACCGTTTACCCGTTTAAAAAGCGTGACGAGTGGTTTTTTCAACCCAGCACCTAGATTCGTTTAGCACTTCCAATGCAGGAGTCAGGAACTGCTTATGAAAATGTTGTACTCGTAACGAAAATTTCGCAAAGAGGACTTTTAAAAAGTGAGAGTCGAGCCAAAAGACTCTTGTCAAAGCTTTACACTGTAGACTGCGAACAAAAGCCTGTAAAGTTTGCTGGACCCTGAACATGCACAGGCAATCTTTACCCAATGAACAAACAATTGGCAGGACACGACATTGGAAAGCAGTGCCCGAATTCCAAGAAGGAATAAATAAACAGAGAGCCTCTCGGTCACGGGCAAAGGCACTAGTACTACGAAAAGTGCAAAACTCAAGGGGCTCGATGAAATTTGCTGGATATACAGTAGTACTCCTACTAGTACTCCATTAGGAGTATTCTTTCAGAGTTCAGACAGCGTTGCAGTCAAACCTAAAAAAAGCTAAAGACCCGATCTTGGAGCCCCAGGCCCGCGGCCCACGTCCCCCGCCGCTAATCTAGCACTCCTAGGCTAACTACTCACTAACTCGTAGTATTACTTACTCCTAATGATAATGATCTGATGCTACTTTGGGCAAACAGGAGACCGGGCCCGACGCAACCCGTTCGGACCCACCTGTCACCCGCTCCTGGGGCCCACGGGGCAAAGCCCTGTTGAGTTTTGTTTCCTAGCCCGCATAGTTCGAGTCCAAGATGCAAACTTTGCATGCAGCTAGCGCAGACGCATGCACGCCGCCACGGGTGCCACGCAGAGATGTGGGCGAGCGTGGTAGGGTAAAGATAAGCAGGGCGTGATACGGTATCGTGGTGCTGTGTCTCCAAGTTGGCCTGAGCTCTGGCTGTGGCTGACTTGACACTGGAGCCTGGCTCGCTGGGCGTGCGCAGCGGTTTGCATGTGCCGCCATGTGCACACGGTCTGTCCTAGATTACTACGGCGGCACGGCTCGGTTCGCATGTGGGTTAAGATCGGGATTGGATCGTCCACCGATCTGCCTCCTAGGCCTTGTCGCGGCGAGTGATTAACTGCCGCGAACCTTCTCTGCGTGCACACGGTCGCGGCACGCGAGTGTCACACGTAAGCAGCCCGACGAGCGCGGCGCGGACATGGTTGTCTACCGCTACGCCTCGCACGCGTGGTAGATGCACGCATTGTCACATGCCACACTCGAAGCCGCGTCGTCCGCCCTCATGCGTCGAGCGGGCCACGAGAGTTATTTGCGTAATGAATCCATTGCAAATTTTTGGTTCGGGGGCCATAACGTTTTCAAACGGGCTGTATTGGGCCTTGAATCAGTAGTAGAAAGAGACGAGTAGCAGTATTTTTTTTGTGTACCGCATGCGTTCATCGGTATTCTGGCGTTCCACACAATGACCCGTAATTCGTACTCGCGGTAGCACGAAGTGTGAAAGAACGAAACCACGGAAAAGCGCGATTTTCTGCCGGACCCACGCAGCGACAAAAGGGAAGAGATCCCCTGTTGGCGCCGACCAAATTCGAATGGCCATTGTCCAAAAGGAGCAGCGAACACGGCGGGCCTGGATTAGGCCCGCGGAAAATCATTAATTATGCAGGGCAGCTCGCCCGCTCGGTCGTCAAATCCGAAAGAAATCGGTGAGGTAAATCCGCCCAGGCCGGTGCACACCAACCCTGCCTCGGTCCCGATGCGGGATTCAAATCGCGCGTGGGAGACCGCGCGGTTTCTCTGCTCCGCGACTGCGCGGTGCGCGCGCGGATCGGCGCAGTGCGGACTGTGCAGGCAGTCAGGAAGGCTTGCCAAAATTTTTTACTGTTTAGCTCATATACTCCCTCCGTCCCTAAATGCATGTCGTTTTAGACAAATAAATTGTCCCGTAATAGATGTCGTTTTGGCTGTGTGGTTAGTCCATCTTCTCCTACGAATTTACTCATGGTCCACCTAACTTTTCCCCTCGCCTCAATTTTTTTTGTGTCGCTCGACCTTATCCTCTCTCTTGCCTCCTCTCTCGGTCTCTCCGTCGTCGTCCCCTCTGGTCTTCCCCAAATCGCCAGGCCGCCGCACCGCCCCTCTTGTCCCTCCCCCCACCACTAGCCGCATCTCCCCTACAATCTCCCCACCAGCACGCCACACCCCCTCCACCTCGCGCCAGCGGCAACCCTAGAAGTGGGGAAAGGCGGCAACCCTAGATTCGGCGGTGGCAGCAACCCGAGGAGCGGCGGGGATGCGCAGGCCCCTCGGATGGTTAGGGGACGGCCGGACTCCAAGCGCCAGCAGTTGTAATCACTCGAGCAGGTGGCTGGTGAGGCGCGGCCTAGTCGGCGCGCGCGGCAGAGGGTTGCGGCCTGCCGCCCAGACGCGCGGCCGGGAACGGCGCCAAGGCATGTGGTGGGATCGGAAATTCGGCCGCTTATTAGAAGAAGGCAAGGATTTTTTTCCAGATACACAGGATGGGCCTGGTGACCAGTTTGAGTTCATCCCTGATTCCGATGATGAAGGAGTCGAGTACCGGTTCTCTTCGGAAGACAACAACGAGGAGTTCATGCCCAAGACAGAGTTGCAGGATGCTGGGGGAGAGGAGAATAAGGGTGGTGGTATACGTCCTTCGGCCAAGATGCGTGGATGGGGGCAGCTTCGAGGCAAGTGGCTGCATCGAAAATCCGGCCACTTATATTGTGAAGAAGGCAAGGATTTTGCCTGGGATACACAGGATGGGCCCGACGACGAGTATGAGTTCATCCCTGATTTGGATGACGAAGGCGACTTCCAATTTTCTTTCGAAGATGGCAACAACAACTTCGTGGCGTTGTGACGGGTCAGATCCCGGCGTCCTCCTCTTCACCGACTGCTTCTTACCCTCAGGGGGGTGTCCTACGGCGGGCGACAATGGCCAATCACGGTACTATAGTGACTCAGCACCCCATGGCGAAAACTTCCAACCTCAAGGAGCAGCGCAAGGTTTGTGCTTTGAAGGATAAAAATCTCAACATGAATATTTGGCTTATTTAGTCTTGTATTACATGAAAATTTGGTACTGCTTCAACACCTTAAGTCATTGTGAACACATGATTGATTCTGATAATAGAGTTAGCGGTTACAATCATGTTCAATGTACCACTATACTACTAACTTTAATATGAAACTCATCCGAAAGAAGTAGCAATATGACCACTGTCCTATCGTAGAAAGATTAGTTGCTTACTGACGTGACCATGGCTATGTTAAATAGTTCAATTATAATTAATAGCCCCATACAACAGTAGAGAAATTAATGTAGAATATTGGAGTTGTTAATATAATTACATAAACTAGCATTTTGTTGAAATAACTAAACCAAAATTGGTGACCACAATATTGGAGAGTCCTGAATAATTTGTTATTTAAAAAAAGAATGGAAAATACGAGTAATTTATTCCACAATATATTTGTATTTGATCCTAGAACATCACTATTTCTATAAGGACAAGTTTTAGTTATTTTCCTTTTTTGGATGAAATAGATGTTTCAATTTTCAGTCATAAGAAAGATAGTATGGAACTAAAACCAAAATTACTTTTTAATTTCTTATGCTAATGCATTTCTAGAGGTGACAGCCATACATTGCTAGTATAATATTGCATCTTTTACTGCATTTTCAGGAGGTGTCCATCCCATTCATCACCAGCGAGGAGGAGGTGGCAAGTGACAAGCAAGATGGTGGCAGTCAGTTTGTAGGTGCGGACCTTGCGGACTGTTCACAAGAGGAAGAATATGAGCCTATTGATGATTTCAAGTTGGAAATGCTTCGTTTATTGATCTCAAGTTATATCCACTGTTTCACAACAAAAAAGTAGTATGTGCTGATTATGTGACATGATTATTCTAATGTCTACCTAGTACAACTTGGTATTAGCCTAAAAAATGATCTCATAATGAGTCCGCTGCATACTTTATGCTATGGAGCTCCTTATTAAGTTATATGCATTGCTCATGTGGTTCTATAGTGAGTATTCTAGAAATATAATTATGAATCTCTCTGTTCAATAGTTGAACTCTACTCATATTTTGTTTGCGATTGCGCATATGTTCCATGTAGTTCTATTATTATCATTGTGCAAACCACATGCGAATGTAACCTGGGATGAAACATTCATACAAGCAAACAATTTCTGTATATAACCTGGGATAACACATTCATAATAGCAAACAAGTTCTATATATACACCAATTACATAGGAGTAGATGACACAAAATAACCACAATTAGTTTCCCAAATATTCCATGACTCTCTCATATAGCTGATGCTCACAACTGAGGGTTTTAGGAAGATTGCCAAGTGCCTCTAGCCTCTCCTTGTTCATGTGAGGGATCTTGTACCTATTCCCTCCACTAGCTTTCATTACCTCAATGTAGCAGCTTTGTAGTGTCAGGAACACCCTATTAAGAGTATTTGGGTTGTAGTCATGATATTCCTTGTGAACATTCTCTATTAGCTCATCCATGTTTCTAGAGGTCCTATTATATGTTAAGGACTGAGAGTGAAACAAAGAATCCAAGATCTAGACCAATTCATATCTGGAGAATTTGGAGGCTGATTCACAAGTCTAATGTCAAGTCCTAATTGGGCTAACTGTACTTTAAACTGTGGATCATCGATTGGGACATGTGTTCTAGCATTATCTTGTTGAATCCATATAGTTCTTCTTGCATCTTCTCGAGGCCAACATGCTGTAATAGCTGGCAGCACTTTAGAGATAATGAATGATCTCATAGTGTCCCTATCAACCTGATTGTCTTCGTTACTAGTGTTCCTCTTTCTCTGTTATGACTTCTCCTTTGTGCTGGTTCCTATTAATACATGAAAATAGGTTAAGTTTTACAACATGAAAAACTAGAAATAAATATAAGCAATCACACTTGTAAAAAATGGGTGCTACCTTTCTAATGAAAGGCAAATGCTATCTTTCCATCGAAAACGCAGTTACCTTGCACATCAATCGTACCTAGGTCTCGCAACCGCCGACAAGAACATTACTTTATCAATGGCATTCTTGTTTTGCACAGTCCTATATGGCTCCGGCTCATCTGGAGACAAGTAGAAAGTCCGCTCCTTTTTGGTGGCGTTGAACCATTTCTCATCTATGTGGATAAAGTTTTCCATTTCAATAAACTTGGGGTCATTTGGCAACGTATGATGATCTAACATAGAAACACACCACCACAGCCTTTCTGTTTTATTTTCGTCCTTCAAATAAGGCTTTAGTGAGTTAGAGTGCCGTCGTAACTGCTCTTCTTTGAACAACCTGTGCAATGTTGTTTTCGCCACCCCCTAGGCAATCTGCTAGTGATCGTATATTGCTTCTTTGGCGATATGGAATAGCTGCTACAAGTGACAAGTCTATCTCAACCTTCTTGCGCCCACAATTAAAACGCTTCCTTGATTCAACATTAACTTGCACTCCTTGTGCAGTGCAAAGCTTTGCTCTCTTCCATATACGTTGTACTGTACGGATGTTGACATTGAACACTTCAGCAACTACACCTGTTGTGTGTCTTTCTAGTTTTCCGTTCTTACTTTTCGCAAGCAACAATTTATAAATGCCTTGTCTTTCTATGTTTGTCAATTCTCTAGACTTGTTTGGCTCATTTGCATTTGCATCATCATTTTCTTCGTCTGAGTCGGGTAACTCCTCTACATCGAAGACAATGCTAACAGTATCAGCATACATGCCATAGTCCTGAAGGTCATCCTCCAAGCCTTCCAGCTCGTATTGCAATGCATCGTCAGCATCTACAAATTTTTTATTTGTAAGTTAATTTGAGCTAATCAGATTATGCACATTTATTCAATCTTCAAATCAAGGCCATAAACATGTTCCTAACTTATCAAAAAATCTTGAAAATTACCTGATTGAATTTCTTGTTGTTCCTCATTTCCATTTGCATTAACATGCAGGTTCTGCCCCATGCCTTGACGACCATTATCTACAAAAAAAGATTCCATTTAATGCATGGGTGTGTGCTGATAAGGGAGTATAATTTGGTGTACATGTCATAAAGCACCATTTTTTTTAGAACCAAATTTACTAATGCATTCATTATCAAGTAATTCAATCAACATTTGACACACTGAGAAAGATTCCATTTGATGCATTGAGAAAGATTAGTTGACCTTTTTTCTATGAATTTATAATATAGCAATGTCTAGGAATTGTATTTTACACAATTTTCTGAGTGCTGATATGTTATACATCTGCTCCTTCTTGTTCTGGGTGATGAATCAACTGGGTGGAGGCATGCAATGGGACTTGGAGCAGATGGGACTCTGTATGGATGGGGTTGGAACAAGGTGATTGGAGAATTACCTTTTATTTCTGTGTTTTATCATAACTAAGCCCCTTGTTTGCATAATTACTGATCTAAATACAATGACAAATCTTGCTATGAACATGTCATTTTGTTGATGAATACTAAATGATTTCTAGGTTGGTTAGCAAATACTAAGGTTAGGTCCAAAATTTCCTTTTTTGTCACTTCAATTGTCAGTCGTTTCAAGCATTTGATTGGCTTTGAAATAATTCAAATGATGGGAATCATAGGAATTAGTACACAAAATATTTATATTGTGGTATAAAAATTTGAATCCTCAAAATACTTATATTTTGGAACTGATGGAGTATATCACATGGACTTGCTTTCTTGTTGCTTGTTTGGCCCATGCCATTTATTTCTTTAAGTCACTGGAGGTTTAATATGTTGGGGATATCCTAATATTCTTAAACAAATTTTAAACTCTAGATGTCCTTAGATTTCTGAACAGAGAGAGTAGCTATTAGTTTGTTTAGGAACTAGAATAATCTGCAAATTTTGGTGAAATAATGGTCCTATTGCCAATAACTAATCAATCATGCATACAAATATGTTTTCTCCTTGTTAGTAATCTTGAAAAACAAAATAAAATACTGGTTGACATAGTTCATATATGATATCTGCCATTAGTTGTTTTCATGATCTTCCTCTCATAAGTTACTCCTATGAATTTATATTAATAATAATTATGGACAAAAATCCTATAGGCTTCATGTACTGGTGCATGTCATACTAAATGTGACAGCAACGAACATGAATATCAAGCCGTTCATTGCATAAGATGTGAAAATTCATATCAATGTAATGTTTCTTAGTTGTCCTAAACCTTCAGTACAGCTCATTAGATTGATCTAAAAGTGTCCGTTTAGATTAAGAAGGGCAAAACATGGTCTGATCTTAGCTGTCCATGGCTCCACAATAGTGGTTGGAGTCTTCTTAGGACACCAAGTAAATGCTGCTTTACTGAATATTTTTATCCTTAAAATTTCCAAAGATCAATCCAACCAATAAATTAAGACTATGGAGGAATGAACTTCATGATTTTTGTTATTTCCAAAGTACTCCCACGGCGGCTCTCATAATGCAATCATCATTTGATGCATTGATTCTGATGTCCATTTGATGCATTGAGAAAGATTAGATGAATTCAGAAAACCTGAATGCATTTGTTCTTGTTCTTCTATAGCTTCCAAGTTGAGATCAAAAGGATGCACAGCGGGGCTTCCATCTTCTTGATTGGCTTGTTCTTCATTGAGCTCAGGTAAAGCCCCTCCATCTTCTTCCTCTTCTACTGGTAAGTTTAAATCTATAGCCATTGGGTTGTGTGGGTATTGAGTTGGGTTACAGGCTGAATAATGGAATAATGGAATGGCTGTGTAGGCTGGCTCCTTAAGGGATTAATAGGAGATGAATGGGCATACCATGGCAGCATGGTGGCAAAGACATCCGTGGAGCATTTGAATTAATGGGGCAGCAACCCTAGATTTGATTTGGCTGTGTAATGTTTTGCCGCCTTTAGTTTTGCCGCCCTAAAACTCAAATTAGGTGCATTGCACCAATATGTAATGGCTGGAGTGGAGTAATTAATTGCATACTTTAAATATTCATTTGTTCACAGACATGTTAGATGCACTAATTTTGTGGCAATTTCCTAAGTGTTGATATGACTAATTGTAGGGGCAATTTGGTCATTTTTACCTAAACTTAATTTGTCTCAACTTTTCTAAAACGACATGCATTTAGGGACGGAGGGAGTATAAACTAATTTTAAAAATAGAACCGTTAAACCTATTTCTAAAAATGGACTAGAAGCTCAGCGTCAGACCTGATGATGTTGAGCTCCCTCAAGTCAGCGTCAAGGTCGATGGCGCTGATCCCTTACCCCCGTGGCCGGGGGCATAGCTGAACACTGACGTGGCAGGGTCAGCATCGTCCGCCTTGACGTTGACCTTCTCAGAGCCTTCTCGATGCGCTCCGATCACCTATGTTGCGTACGCCCTAATTGCCTACCCGTCTATCAGTAATCCTTTTTTACAGTTTCTTTTCAAAATATTGGGCATGTTTTGTTTCATGTCCAAATTAGCATTAAAAAATGTTACTATCCAGCTACCTTTATTTTAAAATATAAATATTTTAGATTGTTTCGTAAAGATTAAAGTTGAGGAGAAAAAACTTTAGTACGCATGATAGATGAGGAATGGTTGTATAGTTAGGTTAAGATAGGAAGAAATTTGAGTGAGAAGTGATTGATAAGATACGTATTAAATCTTAGAATTCTTATATTTTAGAACTGAGTGAGTAGTAGTTTTTGTATTGCCAAAGTTTTGATAAGAAAAACAAATAAGAGCTCAAAGAATTGCACCTTTCAAAATTTTGCCGTAATCAAAATATTGTTAAGGTTTAAAACGGTAGTCAACCAACCAAACAAACTCATTGCTTTTTATCCTTTCATTTTAGAAATATTTTATGCTAAGATAAAGTTAACAGTTTAGTTTATCAACCAGTCACTGGCAGGAAGCTCCAGATATATTTAGTTTGTTACCTTATCAAAACTTGTCATTAAAATTTTAGTAGGATAGCAAATCGAATACTCTTATCAAAATTTAGCCACCGCCAAGACTTTAGTATTGCTCACATCATTATCTTTTATTGGTATAATTTGACATCAAACCAAATGCATCGCTATCTTACTACTTAAAAATTGGTGGAGTATACCAAAACTTACCTAAGATTTAATGCTACAAATATTTTGGTGCGGTATCGATCCAAACATGCACTCATTACGGACTGCAACAATTGCCTTGTCGGTTTACTACTCCCAAACCGACTGTTTTAGTGCTTGATGGGTCGGCAAGAGAGATATTTTGGCTTGTTTGGTTTGCATTCATTCTAAACTTACCAAAATATTGGTAAGTTAAAATGTGGGCATTGCCAAAATTTTGGCAAAGAGGAGATATTTGGTTGTTGCCAAAATTTTGGGGAAGTTACTTTGGTGGTTGTTTGGTTTAAGACCACTAAAAGACTAACCAATGCATACTACCATTTTTTTTTTGTCATGGGCTGGACACGAGCTTGGACCTGGCCTCCAGGGAATCAGTATTCATGGCCTTGGCCCAACTATGATACTCCGTCCCTCTAAAAAGAAGCAAAGAGAGAGAAAATGGTGCTCCTTTTGTTCCACACCTATGTATCGGTTTGATCTCGGTAGAGTACAAATCGCACGGGATAGTACGTGAATGCTAATATGTGCACGCAGCAGCTGCACTTTCTGAGACTGAATCAAGAAAACATAAATCTTAAGTGTAACACCCACAAGTCCACGAGGGAACATATTTAATTAGTAAGTTCACACCACAACAGCAGGATCTTACATAACATGGCGATTATACAACAATGGTGGTTTTAAAAAAGATGAAATCTGCTACCTTCTTTTCTGTTAGATTTCCCCGACATTACCAGAACAAGGGAGGAAAACACTAATTTAAATACGCCGTATACAAAATGAATCAGAATCAGATAGTGGCAGCCAATTATGGTTTCCACGGTGCCGGAGGCGGCGGGGGCGAAGGGAACATCGGCGGCACGGCAGAGAACATAGTGTTCTTATCCACGCCATGGCCTTCACCCGATAAAGCCACCAGAGCTGCAACTAGACCAGCATTGCCAGCTAGAGTTGCTTCCGTGTAGTTGTAATTCTTGCGTACATCTTTGAAGCCGTCATGGTGATCAGGGCCAGCGACCATCGCTCCGACGATGATGTTGGGGTTTGGCTTCTTGGTATCCCTCCACTTCCAACCTCCTTTGCAGCCGTAGTGGACACCGTTCTTGGGAATGGAGGCACCCCTATGATGAACACGCTTAGGGTAACGGTTTCCGTACCCAACTACATAGCTCATCTTTAAAGGGTTTTTTCCTAAGATGTATTCGATCTGAAATAAGTAGTAAATTAGTTTCAGGATTTAAAACTGCCAAATATCAATATTCTAACATTTAAATGTGTCAAACCTACCTGAGTTCTTGCAAAACTGCGAAGAGTTTCAATCGGGTAGAAATGGGGGCCACAATACCAGCCAGGGGTATCTGCAGCCTCAAGATAGTCACTGTACAAAGAAGCAAGGAATGCAGCGGTGACCACATACTGAAGAGGTTGTGGCCTCCCATGATTCAACTGTATCAAACCACCTGTAATACAATGATATTAGGTAACTGTTCAAAAATCAATCTGTGAGCGTAATTCAGTGAGTTGAAGTTCAAACCTTTTGTTCGGTTGAAAGATTTGAAAATTGGAAGATAAGAACACATGATAATGCTTGTTTGATTGTGGAATGTCCTGAGGATCTCTTCATATGGATAACCAGGACTCAAGAAAAGCCTTAACCGGCTCAAAAGAACCTGTAATGCCAGAACACAAAGAACCAATCGATATGTTAAACCCATTTAGTTGTTCATATAGATTCTTTTGCCAGCTACTGCTATGCAGCAAAGAACGTACTTTGTTTGGCTTTTACCAAAGCATTAGTAAGCTCTTGAAGGTTAGGGGTTAGCATGTACACAAAAGTTACCAGTTTCTATGGTACAAGTGGTAAAATCAGTCAGAAGTGTGACCAATTCTTTTGATAAACACAATTGAAACCTACTGTATGGGTAAACACTATGGGCTGCTTTGATTTGTCATATGGACCAAAAACTGAAACAAACATATAGGGAAGTGGTTTTATAGAACAGTTGGATCCAAATGCAGATTGCATGCTGAAGACTGTTCTTATCATGATGGCTATATTTTTAAGAACAAGAAATTCCAAAGAAACAAAAATGGAAAACAGGACAACACTGTCGTTGTACCAAACCTTAATATATCAAACAAGTTGGAAACATCTTCGTCTATAATTGGTACTAATGGTCTACAATCCAACAGTAATTAATACTTGATATAAAGCATAACAAGTTGACTCCACAGTGCAACTAAACAACCTCACATATTATGTAAAAAATTGGTGATTCAACAGATAGTCCTATATTCTAATAATCAGCATGTTAGATACAGAATCTTCACGTCAAGCATCAACCAAGTACCAAACTAAATGCCAATAGGTCAACCTAGGGAATGTCTATATCATTACTCAAACAAAATAAAACAAAAACAATTACCTGTGCACCAGTGAGCTTATTGTCCCAGCTGAATACACCGTAGTCGGGACCACCCCAATAAGCACCAGCATGCTTTGCAAGCTTGGGGTGTGTTGCCAGCTGCAGGTATGATGAATTGCCGGTTGCAAGGTACATCCATGAACCACCCCACACAAACTCATCCCAGTAGCTGGTCGAGTTGTAGAATTTTGCAGCATCAGAACCACCTGCACTGTATCTTCCACGGTTTTGCCTTGCAAACTTGAATAGGGTGGTAGCACCATGTACCAGCTTCTGCGAGTACGCCTTATTGTCCTTGAACACAATGGATGCTGCTGCCAATGCTGCAGCCATCTCAGCAGCAAGATCCGAACAAGCATGGCACTCAACTACTGGGCGAGGGTAGTCAATGTCCTCTGGTCTCATCCAACAATAGTGATCATTTGGCTGAGTTGAACCAGGCGATGTTGCACCGCTCCCCACCTGCACCCTCCACAAAATTCACATCAGCATTGGCTCTGATGGCAAGAACTATAACCCCTCTGTATCCATGTTTGCATGTCTGTTTTACCTGCATAACAACACGATCAATTGTATCCGCCGTTGAGTTGAAAGTCTTCAAGAAGTAGTCGGCCCCCCACTTGATGGTGTCACGGATATGGCCAAGTTCCCCAACTGCCTCGTATTTAGCACTGTACTCGATGACGCTCCAGCTGAGGAGGGTCATGGAGAAGGCAGCTGGAAAGTTGAACTTGACGGCGTCGCCGGCATCATAGTACCCTCCGACGAGGCTGCGCCGGACTGCTGGGTCCGAGAGTCCGTCCTTCATGCACGAGTTACCGCGCCATGGTACATTGTTGTGCTTCGGAAGCTTTCCGGCTGCAGCAAATACACAAATGGGAAGTATCATCAAAATCCGATCTTTAAGGTCGACAGATTACTCTTCCAAATAAATTCCTGCTATCTTTACGGATGGATCTGATGGACAGAACGTTTTGGAGCCCACTCCCATTGCGGATTTCAGGCACCGAACGAAAGAAATCGAAACTATAATACTGCTTAAAAATCCCATCTCTGGAGCCGGCCTCTTAGCTCTCACGCCATCGGACGAAGCCGAGCTAAAACTTGACACTTCGCGTCCACACAAGAAGGAACGCCAGAAAAATCTGATCTTTCCTATTCTACCGAGAAAAGTCTGCAAAAAATCGAATCTTCAGAGATTGGCAAAGCTCAAGCGCACAATAATCAAATCCTAAAAGCTCCCGAACAGAGATCACACAAATCGCCGTCAAAACCCACCATCTCTAACCCAGAACCACTGCGAACACATATAAGGGGACCAAAACAGATCACGGACGCACTCACATTTCTGCGCATTGAAGAACATGAGAGCCTTGCTCAGCGCGACGGTGAAGTCGTCCGGGGGCGGCGGCGGGCGGTGGTGCTTGGGGATGGCCTTGGCGATGCCGGCGACGAGCCCCGCGAAGACAGCGGCGGCGAGGACCACCCCGACCGTCCACATGAAGAGCTTACGGCTAACGACGAGGCACCCGAGGTCGACGTACTTCTTCTTCTTCCGGCCCTGGTCCCCGGGCCCGGCCAGCAGCCAGCTCTGCTGCGTCTCGTCGAGCGTCCGCGACAGCGCCCCCCTGTCCAGGTCCAGGTTCCGGCTCCGGTCGTCGTCCGTCGCCGAGTCGTGGCATATCTCCAGCGGCCCGCCCCACGGGTCCCTCCCGTACATGCTCATCTCACCGCCCGGCGCCCGCCCCGCTGCCCCGCCCTATCCCACCGCTCCCCGTCCCTCTCACAAATCTCCGCCACCGCCGACCTCAAAACCCCTCGCGATTCTTGCAATGGCGCTGGTTGTGGCTGCACCGAGTGGTTCTTGGGACGCACAGTGAGGAGGAGGAAAGCAGAATTGCGTGTGGGGAAATGGGATTTGTTAGGGAAGGACAGCGAAAGGGGGATGAGTGTCTAGTGTAGTAGTACTTGGCTGTTTTCTTGTTTGGTAATCAGGTACTACTGTTGTTGTAGTGTGGTGTTGGGTGGGGATAGCGATGGACGCTTACGAGACAATCTTAGATGGATTTGTTTTGTTTTGATCTTTGGTCGTCTGGGTTTAGGAAGGGCAGTTTCAGTTGTGCCGTGCAGTTTGGTATAGAGCAAATAAAGTTTCAGATGCTCTGTACAGAGTTTAATACTACTAATAGTCAGTCAGTGAAGTCAGTCACTGTGTTTATCAACTTCTTTATTTTGCCAGTGAGAGTTTACTCTACTTTAGTATGACTGTGATTCTCATACTGGAATAAATTACTTTCAGATTTTTTTTATACTCCGTAGGTTGTGTTTGGGGATATGTTTATTAGGAGTAGTTTTTGCAGTTTTAAACATGACCTGGGAGTTCTGAAAACCGCTGTTTAAAGACTGTACATGCGTGTGAGTTAAAATTCGAGGGAATGGAGCAGGTGTACCTCACCAACGCACCTGCAGGACACCTCACTCATCAACCCGCATTCAAACTGGCCTGTCAGGCTGATCTCAAGTGCATAATCTGGAAGCATCTGGACTTAACTAATTGATTAATTAGGTGACTCACTGTGCTGGAAAGGAGTTGCACACAGCTAATAAAGGCGACAGAGAACGCACGAGCCCTTCCATATGTCGAAGAATGAATCAACAGTGGATCGTTACGTTGATCTAGATGGAGCAGGAGGGTTAGCGTTATAGGGACTCTCTTACAAGGCAAGGTACGGGGGAGGCCGATGGGACTAAGCAACCATGCATCTTTGTTAGTTGTTGAGAGTCCGAAAGCTTAGCACTTTCTAGATTCTACTTTCCGGCCACTAGCTGGTTTAGCATGCAACTGGCATGCTGAACAGTGAAGTGACTTCAGGCTCAAGCTAACCAGGATGAGTCATCTCTTAATAATCATATATGGCGCCTCATTTTTGATGGAGCAAGTTTAGATTTCCTGTCGTAGCTCGAACATCAGTGTGCTAGTTCACTACTCTACCGCCCTTAACTGTTGCTGGTATGGAAGTATGATCAATACCTTAGCTACCGTCTGTATGCGTGTAACCCGGCCTTTTACTACACCAAGCTTCAGTATTTTGGACTTCCAGAGCAAGCAACTCCGTGTTATACGACTGAAATGCAGAGACTGAATTTCTACAAGTCCTAAAGTTCAGACGACGAGCCAGCCAGTTTCCGGAAGATTTTCCAGCTTGATCCTTGGATGCAGCGGGACCACGCTACGTACTACAAGTATGGCTACCTTATTGCAACATCGCACGGCCCGGGTCGGACGCCGATGATCCAGCTGTCTCGACGTGAACGCATCAACTGATGAGCCGATTTCTCCCTCTCCGCGGTGTATATCCGCAGGAAGACGCTTCGATCTCGTTGCTCTCGTGCGCGAACCGCCGTGCATACAGCTGGATATTGTGCCGAAACGGTGAGCGCGTGCCAGGCAGGAAACGGCGCGTCGCGATGGGGTCCAGCGCTTTGTTTAGCCCGGTTTGGATCAATGTTGTCAGAATCCTAGTATGATATTACGATTTTATAAAACCAAAAATGATATCGATTTTATTTAATATCCTAATTTTTATAATATCTTAATTCTACTATTTATTTTCATACGATCCTATCAAATAAAACGTAATATTTCGATCCTACTATCACTGCGATTCTACGAAAATATTATTTAAAATAAGGTGAATTAAAAATAATGTAAATAAATTCAGTCAAATTTATAAAATAGCAATTAAAGTTATCAAAACTAATATTATAGACTTTAATTTATACAACATATTACAAATACTATATAAATATGTAATTTTTAAAATTTAATGGTATTTCAATCCTACATATAGCAGAATCCCAATTGTATAATACTATCGTAAAAAAATATGATTAACTTGGTTTGGACTGTGTGGTGGCGTCGCGAGGTCCACCGAAGTTAGCAGGAGCACGTAATCAAGGGCTTGTCATCGTTGGCTTCACGTGCTGGCCTGTCCGGCCTCGGACATAGTTTGCTGGCGAAAATTTTTTATTTTTATATTTATTTATTAAAAGATTTATAAAAGTAGATTTTTGTTTGAAAAAATTATAAAAATAGACTCCCACCGCTCTCTGGGAGGGCGATGACGGCCGTCAGCCATTTTGCAGGCAGCCCCTCGGTCTCCCAAAAACTGCCCACTCAGAGGGCGGCAAGAGGGCCGTCTGCAAAATGCGCCCAAAAACCGCCCTTTGCAATGGCTGTTTTTGGGTGCCCGGGGGGCCGCCTACAAAATCCCAAAAACCACCCATTTCCAAGGCGGTTTTTTTGCAGGCGGCCCCCTTGCCGCCCTCTGAGAGGAGGTTTTTAGCCCCCAGGTATAAAACCCCTCCCAGACTCATAAAATTCACTCAAATTAGAAAAAAAAATAGGAGAGAGCTGAGAGCGAGGCTGAACGAAAGCAGCGAAGTTCTGTCCGTTTGCTGATTTGCCTGCAGGTAAAATCCATTGTTCCTTTGTAATTTCTATTTGGATGTAAGAATTGATGTAGTAATGTACTAGTTACGTGTATAGTACTATATAGATCTGTAGGTTTTTAGTTAATCTGTTAGATGACTTACTTTTTGTACAGATGGTACTTATAAAATCTGGAATACACGGTTTTAGATGTTAGGAGGATATTGGTACCTAGTTTAACTGTATTTTTCATCAACAGATATGTCAAATAAGGTAATATTTTAGTTATTTCACGGGCAAGGGAATGTGAGATATGGTCAAGACGGTGTAGATCTGTCGGAGTTTAGTTTAACGGCTAAGGGTATTGATAGGCCAGCTGAGAGAAGTTTTGGGTCAGTATACAACTGGCTGATGCGACGGTTTCGACTGGACCCCCAGCTCAGCGTAATAACCTTGTATGTAGTAGTCAGTCGTGCAGTTGAAGGTTTTTTTGGGAACTGATGCCGGTGGATTGCACTGCCACTTGGAGATGGTATGTGGAGAATGCATTCCAACGTGGCTGGCCACTGGGCATACTTGTGTCCATATATGAGAAAGATAGCACCGCTAGTGCAATGTCCGTACAAGATGATGATGGTCCAAGTACGGCGGGAGGTGATAGCGAAACAATGGAAGAAAATGAAGGAGGGAATGAAGGAGGGAATAAAGAAGATAGACAGACAACATGTGTGGCAGATGAGGGAGAACAAATCGACACGATCGTCCAAGAAATGGATAAGGAAGATTCTGAAAATAAGCATGCAGAGCATGATGATTCGTCTGATGAGGACAACGTGATGCCTGCAGAATGGAGCAACGAGGACTTCTCTGCGCTTGCTATCTTCGAGCGGCATCATGTGCCATGGGAGTACAAGCAGAATGACGTCATTCAAAGGGCTAAGTACGCATATGTAGAAGATTTAAAGGAGACAGTTAAACAAGTGGGCGGTGTCACTTCAGAGGGAGTTCTCGGTCGTGAAGTCAAATAAATCAGTGTATGAAGTGAAGTGTATGAAGGATAGGTGTCCATGGCAGGTGCACGTATTTAAGGGTAAATGGAAAGATTATTGACAAGTTTCAATCGTGACCGAGCATTCATGTTACTTACCAGGTGTTGAAAAATATCATAGAAACATAACCTCTGCATTTGTTGCAACAGAGATGTACTCCCATATTGTCAACAATCTAGGGTACGAACCAAGGTCAATTGTTAGCCATATTGAAAAGAAATTCAAATATACAATTAGCTATGATAAGGCTTGGAGGGCAAAACAGAAGGTTGTAGAGATGAGGTTTGGCACATTTGAAGCATCTTATGATAATTTGCCTCGTCTGTTAGGCTGTATTTTTCAGAGAAATCCGGAGACGTACTACGACTTGAAAGCCTTTCCATCAATTGACCATGATAATAAAAGTGTGTTGCAACGAGTATTCTTTGCACTAGGTGCTTGCATTCAGGCATTTATCCATTGTCGTCCTATCCTCTGCATTGATGGGACATTTCTGACTGGAAAATATAGAGGACAAATATTAACAGCAATTGGAGTTGATGGAAACAACCAAGTTCTACCGGTGGCTTTTGCTTTTGTTGAGAGTGAGAACACTGATAGCTAGTATTGATTCCTAGAAAGGGTTAAAACAGCAGTTGTACGGATGAGACCAGACGTATGCCTCATACATGACCGTCACGCCGGCTTGCTGCATGCAATTGAGGAATTGAGATATGAATGTGTTGAGAAGGGATACCCACCAAGGTGGTCTGATGTCCAAAGCAGATGGTGCATGCGTCATATGAGTGCTAATTTCTACAGACAGTTTAGAAATAAGCACCTTATGGATTTTTTCAAGAGGCTTTACGCCCAGAATCAAGAGAAGAAGTTCAAGGAGCTTTGGAGCAGGTTGGATGAGCTGACCTCTAAACAAACAGATGAGCAGTCCAGGAGAGCTACCATTGGAGGGGACGAGTCCGGAAGCTCTTGGACCTCTATCAAGCGATGGACCTCGTATGAGAAGAAGGCATATATTCTCAGTTAGAAAATTTTCAGAGTGGATTGAGAATGAGCCAAAGGAGAAATGGGCATTGTTGTATGACAAGGATGGTTCTCGATTCGGCATAATGACCATAAATTTGGCAGAGGTCTATAACTAGGTGATGCGTGGTGTTCGAGGGCTTCCACTTGTTAGAATAGTTGAATTTATCTTGTATGGGACATGCAAGTACTTTAGAGATCGGTTCAGAGCAGCTGGCCCCTCAACGACGGTTAATAATCTTTTCTTTGGAACACTGTTCACTAAGTACTGCAAGATAAAGTAATAAGGCCGAAGACATCGTGCTCACCTCAAAGGCACACAAGAACACAATTGAAATATTGTGTGTCGACAAGGCATGCGGAATCTACCGTAAAAGAGTTGTGCAGGAGTGTGTGCTCAAAGAAGACGGGACTGCAAGTACTCGTGCCGAAAACCTACTCTGCTCACAAGCCATGTTCCCATGTGATTGCCGCGAGCGGTGAGTGTAGAATCGAAGCACGTTATTTTGTCTCACCTTATTTCAAAAAGAAGCAATCTATAATACCTGGAGTGGAGAGATATACGGTTTGGTATAGCGGGGACATTTACTACGGAGAATCCTCAAGCTATCTACATTCCTGACCCAACAAAATTGAGGGATAAAGCAGGTCGCCGCAAGACAAGACGCATCCGTAATGACATGGATGAGTCAGAAGCCGGTGGAAGACTTAAACGTTGTTCAAAGTGTGACCAAACTGGTCATACATATAAGAAATGTCCAAAGGATGCAGCCGGTCCAAATGCGACGGAAGCTGGACCGTCGGGTTCAGCCGCTGATGGTAGTCGTCCTACGGGTGAAAGCACAACTTCAAGACGACCCCGTCTAGACGTTCTCGAACAATTGGTGTGCTGCAGGGTGTAGTGTAAGTCTATACTTGATCTTTGTTGTAGAATGACATGTATCGTACTGTTGTTTTTTATTGTCATGTAACAATGCTATAAACATTAAAACTAATTTACGCTAACTCTCTATTTGTATATAGGTATGGCGTACCCTACACCAGAGCTGCTCGACCAGGGTCTCGACCAGTCCCACCGGTCTTACCTGTCAGCCGTCGAGGGTGGCCAACTAGGCACCTTCCGTCTACGGCCTTCACGTCAGCTCCTGCGGATAGACCCCTGGTTCCGTCAGAGGTAAGAGCTGTACGAATATTTATTCACATCATTTGTACATATCTATGTTTTCCCCGATATTGAATACAGTGCTATATTTGGCAGGTTGTGTGAGGCTGGACTTCTTCCGCTGTGCAGGCTAGTTAAGCTCGTACCGGACGAGAGAGACCCTGCAGGCGATGGACGTTGACCGGTCACTTCTGGCAGCGCTGGGGGATCGCTGGAGACCGGAGACCCACACGTTCCACCTACCGTGTGGCGAGATGACTCCCACACTCCAGGACGTGTCCTACCTGCTGGGACTTCCCCTCGCAGGGGACGCAGTTGGTCTAGTTGACGGGGGGCACGGTTGGGCGCAGGACATATCTGCTCGGTTCGAGGCCGTGCACCGTCAACCTGGCCTTGGTATGCCGGGTTTGCTACCGCCTTACACACGAGTGGCCCTGGCAGGCGTGGGTGCTACAGTTCACCGTAAGTCGCAGATTTATTTGATTCACAATCATCCGACCTATAAAGGAACAGTCATGCTGACTATGATCTTCCTTTACAGCCTGACAAGCTAGACGACGATGCTGACGAATACTCTGTGCGGCGGAGCATGGACGCCTACCTGTTGTGGCTGTTCAGGTGGGTGATGTTCACCAAAACTCACGGGCACGCGGTGGACAAGGGACTGATCCACTACGCTCGTGCGATCGCCGACAGTGAGGACGCTGCGTACCCCAGTGGAGCTGGGGATCTGTTGTGCTAGCGGCGACGTACCGTGCTCTTTGTGACGCGTGCACAAAGACCGATCCAGGTGCGATTCTCGTCGGTTGCCCTCTTCTTCTGCAGCTATGGGCGGCCGAGCGTTTCGCGATAGGCCGTCCTCTCATTGAGCTCTCTTCCTACGAGGGCGGCCCTGGAGGCTTGTACAGGCAGTGGCCCGAGGACCGCCCGACTATGGGGACGGTATAGTGTCGCCGTGAGGTACGTAATGTGAAATTCTATGTTTACCACTTATGCGCAAACACTGACGTGTAATCTTTTCTTATTTTGCAGCGTCGTTACACCCACAACCAGGTTAGGAGAGCCTACTCCGAGTTCGTTATGGAGTTCGCCGCCTGCTGCCAGCGAGTGTCTGGGAGCCCTATAGTCCGCAGGCCATTGCGGCCCGTGCACCGCTCGGACTCTGTACTCTTTGCATGCGCGACCAGGCGTACTGGTTGACGAAAGTGCCGTTGGTGTTCAACATCTTCGTCGAGCCCCACTGTCCGCAGTGCGTGATGCGACAGTTCGGCCTACGTCAGATCTTCCCTATGCCCATAGAGGTCGTTGTGCCACGCGATGTGCACCGGTAAGTACAACTGCAATCTTTATTTAGTAGTACCACTCTTTAATGTACTCTAATGCACTCTCTGCAAATAGGTATAATCGTAGGGGACAGGCAGCCAGCGCTCAGTGGTATCCCCGACTGTAGCAGTACGTGGAGGACTGGTTGTTGGCACGGAGGATTCATCGAGGAGATACGTGCACACACTGAGGAGCATTACCTAGCATACCTCAGGTGTGCCAGCCCCGGACCCGCATACGCGTAACGTTCACCCCTAGGTGATCCACAGCCACACGTCGCTGCTACGACGGACACGTATCCTAGACACCGTGACCTAGGACTACTTTCGCGGTAAGTCACATTATCTTTGCACTTTACCATTCCCTTTGTAGGTAGCCACGGTTCTAACACATAAATCAAGTCACATTTGAAATAGGCCGACGCGGCGCGACAGATTCAGGGTATGTAAACACGGCGTTCGAGACGGTTGGACACTGGATCGTCGCTGACTGCGACGCAGCAGAGGACGATCTTCGGAGGATTCGTCAGGCGTTGCACACAGTGCTTCATGCGCTCACTTGTCGTGCGGCTGACGCGGTACTCCCGTCTTATAGACAGCAAGCAGCCAAGCCACGGCCAGCAAGAACAGGAGGAGGAGCAGGAGGTGCGCCCGCAGGGTTCCAGTCAGCATCTGGCCCCTCCAGAGGTTAAATTGTACTAACCTTCCGTTCATAACATGTTTCCTTGTACGACATGCACCGTTGTACATCAATATGCTTCCCTGCAGCTTTCGCCTACACCGACCTACATCCCTCTGGAAGCTAGCACGTCGACCGCATGGCTAGTGTACCACAACACGACCACACGCCACAGCTGGGCATGACAAAGTGCCCCCGGCTGCCACCACAGGAGGTCTTTCATGTTATATCAAAGTTTACTTTTGTCTTGCAAAATTTTGATTTGCATAATCAATAATTTGGTGTATATTGTTCCACTCTTACAGCGCCAGCGCGATGTTTGCTGGCGCTGGCTCCTCCACACAGGGCGCACGCAGGGGGCAGCAGTTGGGCACCGGGTCCCCCCTTTTGAGGGGACAACTTGGGAGGACGAGGGCGAGGAGATACAGCGAGATACTATCTGCCTGCAGCTCTGAAGGAGCTCCTCCACCACAGACACAGGACCCACGGTTGCCATACCCATGCAGACGACCCGCGCTAGCCGTGCACCGTACCACCAGAGCCGTTCACTTTACTCCCCAGGGCAGTGCCGACGCAGGGTAGGAAGTCGAAGAGAGCTAGAGGTTACGGTCAGGGCCCGTAGTACTTTGTGTCTGTAATAGTTGCGCTGTTGTGTATCATGTTTTATTAATTCTACGTTTCTGAAGAAACCACTTTACTTCATTTACCCTCATCGATAAATGACATGTTCCTCTACGATCTATGTTTCTGACGAACCTGATCAAAAAACATGAATTTTCGAGTGTCAACTTCACGACGAAAAATACATTCCGAGCGGATGACAACCGAACACGTTAACTACCATACAAACCTACTGATATCCACTAGCATGGATGCATGGCTTGCTGTGTGAGGACGACGCGGCGACGGTGCGCGCCCAGGGAGTAGTGACGGCAGCCGGTACTCATCGGTCTCCTCCCAGTCCATCCTCCCTCTCCCTCTTTCTCTCTCTCTCCAGATATATGCCTGTCCGGACGGTCCGGACAGGGTCCGGACGGTTCTGGGACTATATTAATGCTAAATACCGCCCTCTAGGAGGCGGGCAAGGCCAAAAAACCACCGTCCCAGAGGGCGGCAAAGGGGGCCGCCCTGTAAAATGGCCGGCCCCCAGGGCGCATTTTGCAGGCAGGCCCCTTGCTGCCCTCTAAGAGGGCGGTTTTTGGGAGCCGGGGGCCGCTGCAAAATGGCTGACGGCCCGTCGGCCGAGGGTCCGACCGGCCGTCAGGCCACGTCAATAAAATCGCCCTCTGGAAGGGCGATTTTTAAAAATCGCCCTCCCAGAGGGCGGTGGGAGTCTATTTTTGCAATTTTTTTTCAAACAAAAATCTACTTTTGCAATCTTTTATAATAAATAAATTAAAAAATAAAAAATTTTTGGTTTGGCCCTGCTAGGCTGGGGAAGGATGGAATGGAGCGCGAGCTGAGCTGAACAAGGTAGAGAGCAAGAAGATGGGCCCTAAGGAACGGAAAACGGACTGAGCCAAGAATTTTTTTTTATTTTATATTTTTTTAAAAAAATATTTACATATGAATGTATATTTCAAAAATATTCTCCCAATGCCCTTTGGAGGGCTTTTTTTAAAAAACACCCTCTGGCAGATCGTATATTTACACCCTAGCCGTCCTCCTAGAGGACGGTTTTTGGCTAGCCAGGGGTCCGCCTCTGCAAATGTGGCTCCCTGACTTCTGAGGCAGGGTGACCACCTGCAAAAGTGGTTAAAGAATCACCCTTGTGAGGGGCTTTTTTTGGCTGTCCGCCTCAGTATAAAACCCCTCGCAGCCTCTGAAAAGTTCATAAAATTCACAGAAATGAGCTGAAAAAAAGAAGAAGAGAGATGAGAGCGAAGGTGAATGAAAGCGGCAAAGCCCTGCTGGTTTGCGGATTCATCTGCAGGTAAAGTCTATTGTTCCCTTGCAATTTCTATTTCTGATTCAAGAATTGCATGTAGTTGTCGATGTTTTACACCGGCAATAAATATTATAGGCTACTCGCTAGACCGAAACTTGATGGATTGCAACGTAAACACAAAGGTTTAAACTGGTTCAGGCCCTCGAGATGAGTAATACCCTACGTCCAGTTTATTGTGTATTGACTTTGAGCTTCTCTGGGTGAGATTGCTTCTTCTTCTGCCCTCATGTGGAGCCCTGCCTCCACTTACATACTGGGAAGACAGGGTTACAAAGTAAGAATCGCAGTCGGACAAAAAAGGGATCTCCTTCTAGAGATATAACGTGCTCGACTAATACTATATTTTTCTATCGTACAAGGTTAAGTTCTACGAGTTCTATCATATCTCTAATTACAAGGCTAGATCCATCTCTTTCTGAGTGACACATATGCTTGTCTAGTACCCCGGGCCCATGGCACCGACAGCAGCCACCTAAAACCTCAAGTTGAGTCACACTGACACCGACTGCTCATCCTCCACGCTGAAAAAATTCCCGAGTGCATTGCTCCCGATACTCTTTGTCTGAGTGTCTTTTTCTCCCGAGTCTGCTTCATGTCAGCTGGCAGCGAGGCATATGAAGGGCTCCATGTAAAAATTTGAATAGTATGTGCCGAATAGGTGCACCTATTAGGTGTAGCCCCCGAATTTTGTGCTTTAATTGTGAACAATTAAACATAAAGTTAAAATCTTTAAACCTTGTATTCTTAACTGCAGTAGTGCCACTACTGGTATATGAGACTCTTCAGCATCATATCACCGGAAATATTTTTATAGTCTTTCCTGAGTAGTATGTCACTCGCGGAAATTAGACTCTTCAGCGTCATGTCAGCTGGTAGAATTTTTATAGTCTTTTCTGAATAGTATACTACTCAGAAATTAGACTCTTCAGCGTCATGTCAACTGGAATGATTTTGCTCATGCAATTATGGCTAAGCATGTAAGCCGAGTACCACTTTATGGATTTTAACCCAATACCGTGGTCATGTATTGAGATATACTGTATCCCCAATTTTAATGGAGACCAGCCGTCGATCCTTATAAGAATATATCCTTAATACTTGTAAATAATGCAGAGATACTCGAATGTATACACCCGGCTGTAGGCTTAGCATGAAACATATCTAATTATTTAATTGGTTCTGTGAATCGAGCACTGCATTGCAATTTTTGAAGGAGTACACGCAGGCTACGATAGCAGAAAACAAAACTTTTCTACCCGCGCACACCAGACATCATGCGAGAGAGGATTATGATCGTTACCACTATACGCGCAGTGCAGCGTAGAAGGGTTGGAGAAGCCGTCCAACCACGCGCACGTTCGAGGTAGTAGTGGAAGTAGTCAATCTCCACAGATCTAATCAGCGTCGATGCCGATAACACCGCACGAGCAGCGCCTCCACCGGTATCCACACATCCGGGTTGGAACGCCGATTGCGAGTGTCCTACACTCGTGAGCGGCTGGGTTTGGCTTGGGAGGTGGCGGCTTAGGTTTAGCTCCGAGTCAATAGAAAAACATGAATCTCCTCGGCCCCCTCGCCTCCCTATATATAGACCTCCTCACTCGGCCTCGGTGGACCGACCCAGTAAGAGTCTACTCGGATCTCTCTATCCGATCGAGCCCATATTCGAAATCACATTCGAATAAGTGTTCCAACCCGTTAAGCGTCGACCCTGTAGGTTCACGTATATTTTGTCGTGACCCGGAAACGCCTTTCTGGTCACCCTGTTAATAGCGGCCTCTAGCAAGGCATATTAACCCCAAAATATACGTAAAGATCATAGCGCTGAACCTGTAATGTCCTCATGTACAAATCTCTTTGCCTCACGATATCGATTGAGCTCAAGCGAGATTGTGTCATCCTCTTAATAGCTCAATCACTCTCTCGATCTTGTGATGGATTACAAACTTGTGATTGACACCTTATCACCGTAGCATGGCCAATGCACTCCATAATCCATTACATCGAGGGGCCAGAATATCTCTCCCATAAGGAGGGACAAATTCTATCTTAATCATTCATATCCCACTACAGTGTTTTATAGCAAACCTAAAGACTACTTTTATGACTACCCACTTACGGGAGTAGTATTTAGTAGTCCCAAATAAGCTACTATGTATGTTGGACAACCATGATGATCTCAAGTCTAAGGATTCTACATAACACACTTGAGACTACTTGAAGACACATGAATCTTTGCAATATCTCATGCGGGTCTATCCAACATATGTTCACTAACATATGTCCATATTATCGATTTGGTATCTCCATACCATGATCCATGAGACATGATCATCAATCAATATATATGCTGATGTTAGAATCATATTTATTCCTCATATGATATACAATCAGGATCATTTAGAAATAATAACATTTGACATTAAGAGTCTCATGAAAAGTCACGTACTCATTGATCAATAATGATAATGTCTATTTCAAGGAACCAATCAATACATTATAAACATAGCAGGTGATATATATAGCATCTCCATGTTGCCTCTAGGCATATCACTAACAATTTTAACATAGCCAGCGAGCGGCCCAATAGAGTGTGCTATAGAGAAACTCATATCTTGTGCCTACTACCAAAGAAGCCGGCCTAAAACCGACCTACCCAGCGTAGTCCTATAAAATTGGCATCCCTTGCATGTCAGGATGAGTACTCCAGCATCGGTAACCGCAATCAGCCAGAGGAATCCTTGTCCGCAAGCCTTTCTGACTTATGTTCTGGATGCAGTATGGTTTCCACAGATGCCCAAGTAGGTATATTGTAGGATCTACTTGCCCTCCTCAGGTGTGACGCAGCGCAAGAGAACTCCGGATGTGCTTGGATGATATGGTCTTCTCTAACTTCGGTAGAGCCGAATAAGGTACCCGAACCTTGCATTAGCATAGGATTCAGCTGGCGACCCTCATGGGCATACCCTACCTAGCCGAGTGGTACACGAGCCCCAACTGGCACCGGAGGTCGGTTATTAGATGAATAAGGTACCCGAACCTCGCATTAGCATAGGATTGGCTGCGACCCTCATGGGGCGTACCCAACTCAGCGCGAGTGGTACCCGAGCTCCGACTGGTGCCGAGAGGTCGTTCTTAGCCGAATAAGGCACCCGAACCTCGTATTAGCATAGGATTTGGCTAGCGACCCTCATGGGCGTACCTCACCCAGCAGAGTTGTGACCAAATAAGGTACCCGAACCTAGCATTAGTGTAGATTCAGCTGGCGACCCTCATGGAGCGTACTCACCAACCGAGTGTACCCGTGCTCCGACTAGCACCGGAGGTCGGTTTTAGCCTACACAGAGTCCTGACTAGTGCAAGTACTCTGACAATGCTCTCGTGGAGCATTCCAAGTGATTCTTGAAGCATCGCACTCCAAGAGTATCTTGCAGACTGGTCCGGCCCCCGAGCATAGGAACATAGGCTCGTAGCCTGATTCTTGTTATGCGTATTCGGAATTGGCCCTGCATTATAAACATATCGATGAGTAGCATCTGATGATGAAAAACAATCACCTAAAGAAAATTTATGTATTTTACAATATATATAAAATACATGTTCTTCCTCTTTTTAATATTAATTTCCCTGAGTAGTTAACCCCTTACGTTTAAGCACTCTACCCGACTAGTCATAGACCCCAAGCATCGCGAGTTGGCTCATGGCTCTTCCTAGACACGCATTTTGGTGACTTGAGTTCGTCTTTCATGGAGGAAAGTTTCACGGATCGAATATGCTACTCGAGTACTTTTGCAATCATTAAGAAAAAACAGAAAAATGTGCAGCTTGTACACCTATTAGGTGTAAGCAGTTGTGGCATTGGCGAGTCAAGTGAGGAAATATTTATTAGAAAGCAAACTTAGCTATTCGGTATTTGGGAGTGGGGATGCCATCCTTGTGTTTGGGCTTTTGAGCCCCCGAGCATGTCACTTGTTGTTCTGATAATCTCCAGTTGTAGGAGGTCAAAGACGGTTGTGACCGACTGCCACAATGAAAACCGTCCGACTTGTGTTTCTGATTCCCATCCTTAGTCAGGGCCACATCATCGGTGTCCTTCCGCTCTTCTGTCAGTATGCCTTCTTGTCATCGAGGGCCTCAGCAACAGCATCGGCCGATTTGGCGTACTTGCTCGCCATGTCAAATAGAGCCTTGACAGAGTTGGAGGCTTCCGAGTGAATTAGCGATGAATGAGTGTCTTTGACTCCTTTTCGAAAGGCGCGATGACGACCTCGTCCTTATCTTCGGATTGAGTTCTTCTTCTCAGAAAAACCTCTTGATGAAGTCACGAAGAGACTCGTTCTTCCTTTGATGCAACTAATATAGGTCGTACTCAGAAGATAGCCTCTCGTATGTTCCCTGAAAGTTGGCGATAACCGTTTCGCGGAGTTCTCCCCAGAGCCGATGATGCTTTCGATGAAGTCTCGTTAGCCATGTCCTCGCCGAGTTGGCTAGAGCGACTAGGAGGTAGTTAGCTATGGCTTTTTGATCTCCTCCGGCTGCTCAGATCGCCAGAGTGTAGACCGTGAGCCAGGGCTCGAGGTCGGTCTTCCCGTCGATTTTTCAATTCCAGTCGGCTTGAAACCTGATGGCCAGTTGACTTGTTGTAGCTCGTGGTGAAGCTGGTACACCGTCATCTTCATGAGGACTCCGACTCCGCCTACAACGGCGAAACCGCTTTGGTGGAGGCCAAAGTGCTCTTCTCATCTTCCAGTCGGCGTTGCTCATCTTCCTCTCATTCGCTGGGTGTCGAGCATTCATGTCCTGCCGAAGATCATGTTGTAGCTGGCCTTGGAATCCCGGTTGTCCCGACGGTCGTCTGGATGTCCAGCGTCCCGGGCATTATTGTGGTTGCCGAGTGACGTTGTGGCATGACTCTGTGTGCAGCCCGACTAGAGCCGGCCGCTCGGCGTCGTGTTGAGGCAGACGAGATCGTAGTTGGAGAAGCCGACCGATTGGTCGGTCATGAGGGTATCGCCCGACTGTTGATACTGTTGACATGCAGCACGGTGATCATGGCTTTTATCCTTGCTATCGTTGGGGTGCCTAGTGATCAGCCCCAAACTGGAGTGTATCTAGTAGAGTTGCAGCGGCCACGATGTCTGTTGAAGTAACAAAGACGTCGTGGTCGCCGACTCGGGTTTGGAGATTTGTTGTTGAGCAGTCCGCCCAACCCTGCGTAGGTCATCGTTGCGGGGTGCAGGTGTCTGGCTTCTTCCTCTTGTTGTTCTCCCAGTGCCAGCCTCCTCGTCTTGCTGTTTGCGGAGTCTACGTGATTCCTGAGTGGGAATAGAGCCCTTTGGACACCATGAAGATTTCTGCGTGGCGGGGAGAAGTTGCCAAACGCTGTTCGACTTAAGAGTCGAATTCGACTAAGAGCAGAGTCCAGCTGAGAGTCGAAGTCGTAAAAGTTAATGGGTGATGACAACTCCAACCTCCCTAGATTCAATCTTGAGGGGCCCTGGCCGTGTCCGAGTTGTACCCTAGGGGATCAGGTCTGCCGTGTCTGATGCTGGTCCAGTTGTCCACAGCTTGCCGAGTCGAGCGGGAGATGATGATCTCCTTCTTCCTTAGCCTGATCTCAGCCGGCTCAAGACCGAGTCCGAGTCGGACACCGAAAGAAAGAGTTGTCCCAAGACCCAGGCATGTTGAAGATTGCTGCAGCAAGTCGACGAGGGTTGCTGCAGCACCACGTGGGCCGACTGGCGGGAGTCGGCTTGGGTCCCTGGCTGATCGGATCGGGTCCGAGTTGAACAGGGCGAGGTTGCCGAATTCATCGGCGATGAAGTCAAGGCTCCCAAAGGTGATTGTTTCCCCATGGGAGAAGTTGATGCCGTCGACTCCCTTGATTGGATCCATCAGGCTCGATGAGGATGATCTCGATGAAGCCCCTGCCTAGCACGCCAACTGTCAATGTTTTACACCAGCAATAAATATATAAGGCTCTCTGGTTGGGCTCGACGATCTGGAGCTTGACCGCACGGGTCCTGGTCTGGGGCTCAATGGCCTAGGCGCTGCGCTGGCAATGTCCCTTATCTTCAGACTCCCGGCAGCGGTGCTCGGCTTCACCACCTTCGCCTTCTCCCAGTCTACACTGGTTTCTTCCCTCTCTCTTGGATCAGGCTGGGCAGCAGAAGGACTTCTTAGCCTCTTCTTCGATTTAGCGGCCGACAACGGGCGGGAGTCATCATGAAACTCCTTGCACCACTGCAAATGATTCAACAATATACATCACACAATGCTGGTCCATTACAGATACATGTCTACAAGCCTTCATCACAGAAGAAAAGCAGAGGTTACCTTGGGGCGAGGCCGGTTCCGATTATAAGCCGCAATACAGCGCTCTGTGTCCTCGGTCTCGATCACCCCATTGGAGAAATAAGTGGGAACAGGGTATTCGGTCACTTCTTGCGGTATTCTGGCTGACCACTCTCAGCTTTCTTGGTCGGGGTCGTCCTTCCCTTGATAGTGTAACACCCCACAAAAAAACTTGCCTAAAAAGCAACCAAAAAGGATGACGAGGAGGCTATCCAACATAAAAAAAAATTTGGTAGCATGACCTCTATAACGGAGCAATGCGGAAGCAACGACATAAGGAGAGATAAAACTAAGTACCACAACAAAATAATGCATCCTAATGAGCAGCTCAGCATTAAACAAAGTCTGACAAGAACAACTAACAACAACCCACAAAGGTCTAAGTTAAGGTTATCTGAAGAACAGAGGCTCCAATTCTGGTACTATTATTATTATTATTATACAAGATTCACACTAATAGATGATGTGAAGAGTAGTGCGTGCTGCTACTTTCCCACCCTTCAAGCAAAAAGCCACTTAAGTACCTGGGGAGATAGAAAAGGGGGGTGACATATATGAAATCTCAGCAAGTAAAACTACTTTATCAAAGCTATTGAAACTGCAAGGTATTAGTAAGCATCGATTTAATCTTCAATACATTGCTAACCAAACATCAAGCAATTTGAGATATATTCTCCAACAAGCAAAACAACCTATATAAGATAAGGATTGGTCACCACCGAAACTAGGGAGAGGCATAGCCTCCACAAACTCTCCCAAAACTTAAACCAAGGCATGTATGGTCATGGTCTAGAATTAAAATGCATATGCAATGCAAATGCCATGTCTCCTGCCTCCATACCCCAACAAATATGAAGGCGCATCTTGTTATGCCAATAAACGATGCCTGTACTGGTATGACGTCGTGCTACACAGCGGCGACATAACTCCCATATGACCCATGAATGACTGAGATGCAATGCAAACGGCCTTATAAAAGAAGGATAACTACATATAACACAATCATGAACACCTCTCAAATATAACCAACACGACTCATTCCACCATAAGAGATCGACCGGAGCATCATCAACCATAAACATAGGAGCATAAATATCACCATAGAAAAACATAGAGCATATGTCAAAATGATTATAAGTGGTCTTTTATGCGGCCAATTATAGCAAACATATTTCTGAAATTTTTTTTTAAGGTAGAGGTAAAATAAATAGCAAGTAAAGCTTGTAGCAAACCATCGCCCACGTTTACTTGCCCTCCAAATAAAGGTTGACCGCCTCTAGGTGCGATCCAGAGTAATACCACCTGCTTTTAACAAGTATATGATAAGAAAAAAAACTCATGCTAACAAGTAGCTACAGAAATTAAAAGTGCTCCTACGGCCCTATCCCTTACGACATCCGAGCAAACAATTTGCAGCAGTGCTGCTTCATGTTTCCTTGCATCTTGTCAAAATATCAGATTAAAGGTATGATGACAAACAAAAAACATTTTTAGAATCTCTTAACAACAAGGGCCTACAAGCTGTGAGCTGTAGAGCTTTTTACTTTAATCATGTGTCTCTAGATAGAGCCACATAAAATGCCATTTAAATTACAACACAACATTCGAACAAGAACATCAACTGTGTAAGAATTATAAGTCTAGCATCCTTTATGTCAAAAAATCATCAAATTTAACTAGAGAAAGTGAATTCCTCATAATATACCCAAACTTCTAGTGCGTATTATGGCCACCCTTGCAGAACAGAGTCTATGTTATATGGGCTTAAAGGCTGCTTGGGAACCGTGTAAACTCGAAAACTTGCTAAGAGAACAGTACGGTTGACAATAACATAGATCCATACTGGAGTTCCCTTACCCAACAAGCATGTATTTACCAATTCTGGAAACAACATCAATGGAAGAAAAAAAAGTACTAGGCTCTCCATCATGGAAGGTAAAAACACTGAATAAGAGAATCTCGATACCTCTAGATCTAGTTCTGTACATAAACTTCATCAACAGAAACAGACAACACATAGGAAAAAAAACTCTATACGACACATAATAATACAACAATACAAGAAAACATAATATCATAAGAGTACACATACATACACATAGATTAAACAAACATTATAGATATATATATATAATACATACAACATAAGTCAACACACAAAAAAAGTCCACACAACAAGAACAAAATAAACAAGAAATTAGACTAATTAGAAAAACAGAAAGAGAACTCCAGACAAATAAACTCCCACAAATACACAATACAAATATACACAAAAGATAACATACATAATAGATATTCACACAAAAATGATAAAGATAAGAAGAAAGAAATTAGCCTGAGAACTCAAAACATAAGAATTACAACAAACAAACCAAAAGAAAAGCAAGCACAAGACAAAGGAAAGGAACGGAATTATAACAACCAGAAGAATGACACATAATCATATAATATCTATGAAATACAAAAAAAAGAACATCGAAAATAACACACATAGAACAATAAGTTATATACCACACAAATAATAATAGACATAGATAGAAGAGAGAAATATAGGCATGACAGCCATGACAGAAGGAGAGGAGAGACAAAGAGAAACGTGGGGGAGAGCAAAGAAGAGCAGTCAGATGGAAGAGAGAGAATTAGAAGAGAAGGGTGTGGACTAGATTAAGAATAGAAGAACAACCTGCCCATGCCTTCCAGCAGCTCCTTCTTTTATTGTTTTCTCTTTTTTTTTTTTCCACGTCGTTACAGATAGTCCAGCAAACTCGCCGTTCCTACTTCAAGTGCTGAATGCGCCCGGGTCAGGAATAATCGCGTGGCCACCCAAGCGGATGCCCGTCAAGACGGCTTCCTTAAACTTCGATCTGATCGGGGCCCAGCAACTGAGCTGCAACCTGGCCCATCTCTTCGAAGGAGTTGGATTGACCGACCAAGCTTGGGCGACAGATCGTCGGGGTTTCTTTTTTTTCTTTATTTTATGGTGATACAGGCAGGCGGGTGTCGGATTCGGAACCAACCCAAAACCCACTCCTTATTGCCAACCTTTCAAGGAGGATTCAGAGGAGACTAATATATCATCTTCTTTCATCTCCACTTCTCAAACTGAAGGCCAGCCCCCAATCACCTGAACCGATATTCTTGGAGGGTCTGGGCTTATTGACATAGATACCTAAAGAAGTTAAAGTGGGGTTCATCACCCAAATACACTCACTAAAAGAGTCGCAGCGAAGATGGAGATTTGCAGCGATCGAGGTTGGGAGTCAGACTCTCACCAACTCCAATCGTAAAACGTTAAGAGACGCGGTAAGAACTTGGAAGAGGCGGAAGAAACCAAACCCTGGTCAAACGGAAAAGAGCAAAAACAAACAGTTGTCGCCGGATCTCGGATTTGGACCAGCTCAGCCCTTAGCTGGAGGCGCCAGCGGATGTAATCCGGTCCATGCGAGTTGCCAGCGACTCTCCAATCTTTCCAGCTTCATCGGACTGGCTGCAATCGAACGTCGGCCACCCTTTGTCGCGATGCCCAACAGAAAATCTGGAACCTTCCGGCATGGCTTGGGGACAGAATTGGGAGGAAATCATTTGGTCGGGGCTCTGGAAGGGACAATAGGATGCGGATCGCTCGAGCTTCGCGTGGAAGAGCAAGCATGACGAACCATAGCGGAGCGGGATAGCGAAATTTCCGTGCGGAGCTGGGAAAGAAGAATATATTGGTCGCGTGGGAGATGAGGATCTCTCATCTCCTTAAGCCTTATAGAGCCTGTGCGAACTAAATGGGCTTGGGCCAAACATGAGCTCGGCGATTGGCCCCCCAAGCATATGGGTTCTCATACAGTAGCACGCTCAATATGGGCCGCCTCGCAGGCTGGCGTTAAAAATCGCCAGTACTGATGCTACAACAAGAAGCCGATGAGGGTAAAAACAGATAAGCTTTATAAAGACCTTATTGTAAACACATGTGTCTTGGGTACTTGTTTTATCAACCAGGTAGTTGAGGATATATCACTTATAAGGATCCCCAAGCCTGGTTCCATTAAAGTTGGGATGCGTTTTGGCGTATCTTTCTTGAATACACTTGACCACGCCAAGATGGATTTATTTCAATAAAGTTGGGTACTCGGCTACATGCCTTGGCCACCACGTTTTGCCGCATGAGCAAATATTCTACTGACATGATCGCTAAGGAGATCTAACTTCCGAGTAGCTGCAGCTACTCGGAGAGACTCAATAAAATATCTTTTCTCAGTTGACATAGACAGCCTGATGAGTCTAACCTCTCGAAGGTGACACGCACCCGGGACAAAGACTTAACCCCCTTTTTCACAGCTGACAGATGGCCGAAAAAGTCCACTAATCACGAGTAGGCATCTTTGCACTTCGGAAGCACCTTAATCAGCATCAGTCATTCCGCGTGACATGACACCGAAGAGTCTACTAATACATAGTAGTAAGTCTACCTGGGAAAGACATACAACGTGACAGATCTCGTACTTTAATGTTTAATCTGTCTTTACAGATTAAAGCCACAACAATGTGGGGCTCACACCTAACTTAAGGTTCGCGTTCACTCATTCGTTGGTACACTATTCATACCATCAATCTATGAAACCCTTCACTAGCTCGCTGCAGCTGACAATGAAGAAGGACTCGGGAGAAGAATCCAGCACTCAGACAAAGAGTAGCTCGAGGCAGTAATGCACTCGGGCAATCTTCACATTGGAGGATGCAGCGCACTTTGCATCAGGCTGTGCACTAACTATCGAGGTCCTGCAGTCCTACTGTGTGAGGCAGGTGGGCCCGCGCGTGACCTCATCACAATTGATATGTGCCACTCGCATAGAGGTGGGCTAAATCTTGTAGCTTAGAGACTCAGTCAGCTAGCCATGCCGGCAAACCTTCCCTGTACAAATAAGGAATATACAGTCTTAGTCGGGTAAGCAATATACTCTCTGAAGAAGGAGAACATCCCTGGCCGTATCCGGCTGGGACTCCTACCTTGTACCCCTGTTCGCCCAGCTAGTATAAGTGGGAAGTCCCCCTGAGGTATGTGAATCATCTGTCAACGCAGACACCTCAAAGGCAATGACCACCAACATACT
>RYFJ01002811.1:0-116354 GCA_003991445.1 Oryza meyeriana var. granulata | reverse complement strand
CAAGACCCTATCCCACAGCCGGCCTCTTGAGCTCATCTATCTTTTCGTCCAACACATCCATAATGTGCCTGGCCCAGTTCTTCAAAGGGTCGGCTCCTGCGGGACCAGTTTTAGGCAACACCGTTCGGTGGCATACCGGTAAACAGGGGGCGCAAGGAAGGATGGCCAGATTGGCGCAATAAAACCCACTTCCTTGTGCCAGCCCTTCAGAGAAGATTTCAAGGGGCAAATCAGATATGTTTTCTTCACATCACTCCTCAGTTGAAGACCACCCCTCCAATCACATTGATATTGCTCTTGGAGGGTTGAGGTTGATATGGAACAGGTGTCAGGAGGAAGAGGATCGAGGAAATGGGGTTCAACGCCCAAGAGCACTCGCAAAGGGTAACAAATATAGAGATCTGCATAATGGAGTTGGGGTTCAGATGTATGGTTCAACTCCAGCTCGTAAAAGTCTAGATTACGGCAGAAGAAATCAGATAAGATGGAAGGCACAAGCCTCGATCGAAAAAGGAGGCGAAAACTACCGCTTTCTCCAGGTCGGGGATTGGGCTCGACTCATCCCCTGGCTGGCCAACAGTGAATCACTTCTTGGCTGGGCACTTCAGTTCACTTTCTAGCCGCTTCAGCTTTACCGAGCCGCAATCCGATACCGGCCAAGAACTTCCCGGGCGGCAGGATCCCCGCAAGATCGAAGCCTTCGGCATGACGTAGAGGTGATGAGATTTGGGGAAAAAGCAAATCGGTGGGGCTTGGGGCAAACGGGGAGGATTGAAATCGCCGAGTCGGGTGGGGAATTCAACAGTTACCCTAGCCGGGCGGGAGGCGAAAAGTTGGAGCGCGAAGGTGGAAGATGAAGAGATTGGCTGATTTGGGGAAGACGACGGAATCTTTTTCTCTCTCCCCGTCTTTTATAAACCAATGCCCGACTAATGGGCTTGGGGCCTACACAGTCCCGCACTGGGCCAACAAGATACGAAGTTCCTACAGTAGCATGTTCCATGTGGGCCGTCCGCAGGCTGAGTTGAAATATAAGTGCTTGGTGCTGCTAACAGGGAGCCATATGAGGTATCTTCTCAGATAGAACCTGACCACCACACCATGGATTTATTTTCATTGAGGTGGTACTCGGCCTACTAATGCGTGAGCAAGCCACCAGTTGCGGGCTGTCATAAGCAACATTCCAGCCGACAGGACATGCTGAAGAGCCCTCCGAAAACTTTCGAGTAGTGCACATAACTCGGGAGAGACTATAAATTCATTCCCACTGACAGATGCGGAAGAGTCTAACTTTTGAGTGGGAAACGCCACTCGGAAAAGACTATAGGGCAAACTCATATTCCGACTGACATTGAAGTCGAAGAGTCCTATTCATACGAGTAGTCTTCTACTCGGGCAAGACTATAAGGTTTATTCCCCGGTTGACATGGATACCGAAGAGTCACAAATACCTGTAGTAATCTACTCGAGCAAAGACTTCTAGTTAAAGAATCTTGGACTTTATATGCTTAATTGTCTTCACACAATTAAGCGCACAAAGTCGGGCGGCTACACCTATAGGTGCGCCTATTCGGCACACACTTATTCATATATCTACATGAAGCCCTTCATAGTCCCAGCTGCCAGCTGACATGACAGCAGGACTCGGCGAGAAGACCTTACTCGGACAAGAGTTACTCGCGCACTCGCGCATCGCACTCGGGGCCAATTCTCACCGACGAAGGAGGATGAGCACCTCGTGCTTCCTCAAGGCATCCAGCTGTGACTCAACTATGAAGGTCTCAGGGGCTACTGTGGAGCCATAGGCCCCGGGTACCCCGGCACCTCTATTACCCAGTACATGGCCACTCGGATTAGAGGATGGGCCGGACCAGTATTAGAGATAAGATAGCACCCGCAGGCTGTACCTTGGAATAATAGGAAAGAAACAAAGTCTTAGTCCGGCCGGTCGAGGATAGAATTCTCTATCTAAAAGGAAAAATCCCTAGTTGTTAATATACCGACTAGGATCCTTATCGAATTGTCCACCCTACTGAAATTTTTTCCCCTTAGTATATAAAGGGAGGCGATGGAGGTGCGCGGGAAGCGCCCCATCAAGAGGCAAGCCACAACAAGAACACCGGATCATCGATCCCGCCATTATACTAAGACATCAGAGGAATAACACCTCCAACTGGAGTAGGGTATTTACCGTCACCTTGAGGGGCCTGAACCAGCTTATTTCTTTGTTGTTCCTCTGTAATCCACCGCGAACTTTCAGAACAGCCGAATAAACCCCCCTACCCCAGAATTTTTGCCCGGTGCAAAAAAAAAGCATCGACAAAACTTCATCTAATCAATCTTCGTACCAACCAAAGCGCTTCAGTTTTGGGAAGGTTTCTTCCAAGTCCAGACGATGAGCGTCGTTGAATGGACTTTGGTCTTGAAGGAACACCACAAGATCAACATCGTCGACATAGGCTTCCATGTTGCGCCGATCTGGGTGTGCAGCGACACGCTGAAATAAATAGCCCCTTGATAGGTTGGCAGCCCAGCGTTCTTCAGACCGCCGAATGAAGAACGGCATTGGTGATATAGCAATAACGCTCCAAACGGTGTGATGAAAAAGATTCTCTCATAGCAGCCTTCGCTCCCACTCCCTCAGGGTTCACCCTGATTTAAAAATGCAGGTATACGAGATAACAGTATCGAGAAAGCTGCGTCGTTGGTCACCCCCTCGGGCCATTCGGACCATGGAATCGAACCACCAGATGATCTAATTCCGAGGAAGACTCAAATCGAGAAAGGCACAGGTCTTGGGGCTTGATGTGACGCTTGTTTGTGAGGTCGACCGCACAGTGTGTGCCCGCACAATCGATACGACGCCCGGAAACTGTGAACACGGGAGCTGCTTTCAGGCCCAGGCTTGAAAAAACCAATTGTACGTCACTCACTTCCGCAACCAGAACTCGGGTGTGCCGCCTAGCCAGAGAAGAGCCTTGCTGATCGAAAACCCGCCTCGCGAGGAGGTAGTGGGTATTTGCGTAAAAATTTCCTCCCGAGATAGTCATCTTGCGGTCTTGAGCGACAGCGGCGCAGCCGTTGCTCTTGACTGCGAATCTTGCGTCTGTCCTGCTTAGCACACGTTTAGCCGGCGTGATGCTCAGCATCACCTCTCCTTGGCGTAACGCCCGGTCATGTCGGAACAGGCCGGGGAACGAGCGGGATGACTTTTTTTTCAACGCGAAGATATTCCTTATATTGGGGGCTTGGAGGAAGTGGATTGCACGAGCGCCGTCTTCCTATTTGGGTCGAGTCCGGTCCCGACTAGAGCAGTCTTGGAGGGGTCGACAAAGGGTCCAGGGGATCTTCTTCGTGTCAGAGTCCGCTGAAATTTCCCCAGACTTTCGCTGCTTTTTTATCTCCGCCGAAATTTTGACCTCTTGCTCGACTTCAACTGTTGTGACGGCTCATGCCGAATGCTATCCGAAGCGCGCCATCCCGATTAAGCCGCCTCTTGTGTATTGAGCCAGTTCAATCACAGCTCTCCTTGTCGCAGGTGAAGGTCTTGCGAAGACGTCACATGCCGACCGGAGGGACCGAGAACTCCTGCTGGCCTGGGCATCTAACACACGCGCCACCAGGCTCAGTCAGCACCATGTATGTATAGTGTGTATCGCCCATCAAATTGGGCTGAGACCCACACTCTTATGCCGGTCGTACGAGTATCGCGCATATTAGTGGTGAACCGAAGTGAGGAGAGACTCCATTGCGAGAGTCAGACTAAACGCCTTGAAGCAGATCATTTGAGAAGGACATTTTTGTGTCTCTTGTGCGGAATTATACCTCCCGCGTGCCGAATCGGCAGTTATCGGCGAAAACGTCGTATGCCCCGAGTGAGGAGTTGATGACAGGGCCATGGAAGTTAGAATTACCGTGGCACACACAAAGGGCGCAAAGTGCCGGCCAGTTAGATTCTGCGAGGAATTTTCATCATCGTCCAAACAACCTTGGCGAACAGGATATTAAGCGCGCACTGAGCGCCCTCCGTCGATGAGCAGGTTTTCTTCAGCCCCTGATTTTCTGACGACCGGGTCCAGGACGATAATCAGCTGTGGATAGCGTCCCGGGGTGGGAAACCCGATCTGGGTGATCTGGCACAATTGAAGGTGATGGCCATCTTTTGACCAGCACAGGTATTGGGGCTGTCCGCCGTGGAGACCAAATGTTGATGTCGCACGCTAAAGCTTCTGTTTGCGCTTGGACTCGTCGCGAGGCCCCCAAAATAATGGTTGAGCTCAGCGATCTTGGAAATCATTCCGCCGGACCCGAGTCTGGCTTGTCTTTGTCCTTGTCGGCGCCAGACGATGAAGTCTGCTAGGAGGCGAACTTCTTGAGCATATAGCAGTCTTTGGCCGCGTGCTTTCCCTTGGGGTGAAAGGGGCATGGCCCGCTCATGACTTTCTGGTAGTCGTGTCTTTTTTTCCGCTGGGGTCGCGACCATGTTGCCCTCCATGTTGGCCACCTCATTGTCCGACTTCCGCTTACGGCTGCCAGACATGTTTTGAGATGGCTCGTTCTCGGCTTTCGCCTTCTGTTCTTTCTGTCGGGGCTCCTTCTTCTCATCGAGGGCCTCAGCGACCACTTCGGCCGAATCGGCGTATTTATTGGCCATGTCGAAGAGTGCCCGGACTGTGGATGGTGGCTTCCGAGTGAACTTTGCAATAAGCGGGGCGTCCTTTACCCCCTTGCAAAAGGCGGCGATAACGGCCTCGTCTTTGACAGTTGGAATCTGGTTGCGCTTCTCGGAAAACCTTTTGATGAATTCGCGCAGAGACTCGTTTTTTTTCTGGTGGAGTTGATAGAGATCATGCTCCGAAGCCGGTCTCTCGTAGGTCCCCTAGAAATTAGCGATAAACCGCTCCCTGAGTTCTCCCCAAGAACCGATCGACCTCTTAGGGAGGCCTGTCAGCCATGTCCTCGCCGAGTCGGCTAGCGCGACCGGGAGGTAGTTAGCCATGACTTTATTGTCGCCCCCAGCAGCTTGAACTGCTAGGACGTATACGGTGAGCCAGGACTCGGGATTTGTCTTGCCGTCGTACTTTTCAATCCCCGTGGGCTTGAAGCCAGTCGGCCAATGTACGTCCTATAGCTCCTGAGTGAAGGCTGGGATGCCTTCATCTTCGCGGGGGCTTGGACTTCGACCACGGCGGTTAAACCACTCGTGATGGAGGCCAAAGCGCTCGTGTTCGTCTTCCAGTCGGCGTCGCTCATCTTCTTGTCGTTCGCGGCGCCGGGCACTGATAGTATGGCGAAGGTCGTGTGGTAGGCGCTCTCGGAGGTCTTGATTAGGCCGGCAGTCATACTGGTGATGGCGCCAGTTGTTGTTATTAGTATTGCCGAGTGTGGTTTACCTAGACGCCTCGGATTGCCGACTGGAGCCGGCTACCCGGCGCCGAGTTGATGCAGATGAGCCTGCCGCCGGGGAACCCAACCGGTTGGTTGGTATAATTGTGTCACCCGACTGCTGTTGCTGTTGACAGGTGGCAGCTGTGATCATCGCCTTGATCTTGGCGATAGTTGGGGTGGCCTGGTGATCAAGCCTGAGTTGGAGTGTATCCAGCAAGGTTGCGATGCCCACGACGTTCTGTTGTGGCGTGACGAAGACGTCGTGGTCGCCGACTTTGGTTTCGAGGATCTGCTGCTGAGCGGCTCGCCAGCAGGCGTAGCTCTTCATTGCGGGCCACACGATTGGCCTCCTCTTGTTGTAGTCGGCGCGCCTCCTCCTGTTGCTCTTCTTGTAGTCGGTGTACTTCAGATGGTGGCGTTGAAGCCATGAAGATCTCGCGGGGAAGGAGGAAGCTTGCCAATGTAGAGTCCAAACTGGCGCTCGAACCGCTATCCGACTTGGTGTCGGACTCCGAGTAGTTTATCGGAGTGAGAACGACTCTGACCTCTCTAGATCCAATCTGAAATGGCGCTTAGCCGTGTCCAAACTGAATTGCTGGAGATCGGGTCTGCTGCACGGGGTATGGGTGCGCAGCGTCGCCAAAGCTGTGAGGGAGATTAACGACCTCTCTCCTTCTCGGCCCAACCCGGGCTGGCTCAAGGCCTAGCGCGAGTCGGACTCCAAAGGAAAGGGTTGTCCCGATGCTCGGCGATGTGAAGGACTGCTACAGAAAGTCGCTGAAGGAGACGGCGGTGTCCGATGGGCCGACTGGCGCTACGTCGGCTAGTTCCTCGACCGGCAAGATTGGATCTGCCTCAGCCAAGGTGAGATTGCCGAGTTGATCAGCGAAGAAATCTAAGCTCTCGAAGGTAATTGCATCTCCAGGGGAGAACTTGTTGCTGCTGACTCCGTTGATCGAATCCATCGAATCTTCTGATAAGGAATTCGCCGGAGCCCCTACCTGGCGCGCCAACTGTCGATGCTTTGCACCGGCAATAATACTATAGGGCTACTCGGCGAGGGTGAATTCGGTGGACTGCAGAGGAACACAGGAGAATTATATTGGTTCAGGCCCTCAAGGTGAGGTAATACCCTATGTCCAGTTGAGGTGTTATTCCTCTGAGGTGTATGGCGATCAATGATCTTGTTGTTCTTGCCCTGAGGGGCGCCCTGCCTCCCTTTATATACTAGGGGACAGGGGTACATGATAAGGATCCCAGCCGGATACGGCCAAGGGATTTCCTTCTTAGAGATAGAGTCCTATCCGACTAAGACTATATTTCCTTATTATACAAGGCAAAGCCTGCCAGATGCTATCTTATCTCTAATTACATGGTTCGGCCCATCCTCTATCCGAGTGGCCCATGTACTAGTAATGAGGTACCCAGGGCCCATGGCCTCCACAAAGTATGTCGAATTCGATCACTAGGCCATCTCACCTCTCCGCTCTAGCGCCATTAGGAGCTGCCCACCCTAAGAAATCCCACGAATTTCACCTCCCTAGCAACCATCCACTGATGTCGCCACAGATCTAACTAACCAGGGCTTTTGCCTCCCCACGAACTGTCTCCACCCTCCACAAATTCAGATTCCCAACAGAGAATCCTCACCACCCCATGCCCCACGGCACAAGAGCCACTATAGATGGCCAGCTAGGCTGTGCCTAAACGGGTCGACCTGGGCACGAAAGCCATCGGGTCGTACGGTGCTTGGGCCGCCGATGCGGCAAGCCGAGCCGGCACGGCATGCGGATCGCTATAGGTAGGCACGGCACAGCACGGGCGATGGTTTAATCGCAAGCTGACACGTGTCCCCAACGGCTAGTTTTAATGGCTATTTTTTGAATTTAGCCTTGGAGTGCCAAGAAAATCCAAAAAATGTGAAATTTTTTCCTATAAATTGTGAGTTTGTGTTCTATTTCAATTTTTGATTTCGATAAATTTTTGTTCTAAAAAATCAAAAATATTTTGGGGAGGCCTCCACTGCTCCACATCCCTACAACTCCACTCCTCCAGCAAGGTAAAAAATTTTCTAAATTTTGTTGTTTGTTTATACTATTTATTTGGTATATGAATTACTTTTTTGCATTTATATTTTAGGGTGGATCTGAACTACCTGTCGTTCCAACTAAGCGAATTCAACCCGACATGCCAATGTCATACTCAAACATCGAGCAAGATGACTCTGGGTTGGCTCTTACACCAAAAGGACAGCCTAAAGAAGTACATGAGGCTTTAGAAGGATCAGGAACTATGAGCGGGAGCGCATCGATGGCCACTGGCTCGAAGAGATGAAGAACTTCCACCGCCTAGCAATATTTTGATGACATCAAAGAGACCGGCACTGATGGAAGGGAGATAACGTACGCGAAATGTAGAATTTGTAAAACTAAACTATTTGGAAATTCTTCTGGTGCAACAGTGCATTTGAAGCGGCATGCTGAAGCCTATGCAAAAAATAAGGATACCAACTACGACAGCAGTAACTGCTACTAAATCCTGACGGTACGGTATGTACATGGGAGTACGATCCTCAGGCAGCACGAGAATCCCTTACTTGTTTAATTGCTAGACAGGATTTACCCTTAAACTTTAGTGAGTCTACTGTATTAGAGATAAATATTAAAACCGCTCATAATCCTAGGTTTCAATTGTTAGTAGACAGACCACAACCCGTGATTTGGTGAATGTTTATAACCAAGGTCGGGACACACTTAAGGAATTATTTGCTACATGCACCTTTTCTATTAGTATCACCTTTGATATTTGGATTGGTAGGGCTAAAGAGAACTATATTAGTGTAGCTGCTCATTTTGTTGATGATAACTGGGAACTACAAACAAGAGTCATAGCCTTAAAATTAATTGTTGTTTAACATACTGCTGAAAATATTGCTGAAAGAATTTCTAGAGTTTGTGAGGAATTTGGCCTCACAAATAAAATCTTTGTAGTAACATTAGATAATGCAGCTACAAATTCCAAAGCAATGGAAATTTTGCAGCCTTTATTCTTTATTTATGCTCAATCATTTATTTTACATTAACGTTGTGCATGCCATGTTATTAATCTTATAGTTAATCTGGGTTTAAGAGAGTAAGTGCATATGTTGATTCCATCCGTGAAGCCATAACATGGTTGATGATTCTAATCCTTGACTTGCGACCTTCAAACGATTCTGCATCGCTTCAGACAAACGTCCACGCAAGTTCCAAACGGATGTGGACCATCGATGGAATTTGACTTATTTAATGTTAAAGCATGTTTTACCTTACAAAGAAACACTAATTATTTTTTGCAATCCAAGAATGTTGTAACCAGTTACGGGCAACCGTTTCTGACAGAACAATCTTGGTATGTTGTCCAAAGGTTTTATTACTTTCTTGAAATATTTTATGATGCAACCATTACTTTATCTAGTATTTACTATCCAACTGCTAATTTAATTTTGCATAAAATTTTTGAGATTGCCACTTTATTGCGAGAATATGAAGATGACCAACTACTAGGACTTGCAGTATTTCATATGAAATAGAAATATCTTAAATACTGGAGGGAAATCCTATACTTGTATGCTTTTGCATTATTATTGATCCTAGGGGTAAAATGCGGGGATTCCTCAATATTTTGAATTTTATTGGGGACACAATGAATATTGATTACACTAACTATTATTCTGATGCTAAGACTAAATTGTATGATGTATTTCGAAAAGTATAAAAATAAATTTTAGGGAGTTCGCGTGAAAAGAGTCGCACCTGTCCCTATACCAGGTAAGAAGAAATTACTGCAGGCCGAATTTGGGGTGATTCCTCTTCTAGCACTGGTGGTGGAAGTTCGACCGCCGTAAGTACTACCCATGCTTCACATGATGCCCAGGAGTTGTCCTCCTACTTGGACAATGAATCCATCAACCAAGAAGATCTCAACGTGCTCTCAAAACTAGCATAGGATGTGTTCACGGTGCCTGTGTCTACGATATCCTCCGAATCGGCCTTCAGTCTTTGTCGAAGAATTATTGAGGAGAGGAGAAGAAATCTGTGCAGCGAGGTGGTAGAAATGCTACTTGCCATCAAAGACTGGGAGCTAGCCAAGGAACATGCCCAACACACCACGGAGAACCAGGATTTGGCTACTCAATTCGACAATCTTTACCTAGAAAATGAGGAACTAGAGTAGCACATTTTTATTTTTGAGTTTTGACCTTTAGCTCTACTCTTTTTTGTTTGTCATTGTTTTCTCAAATATAAGTTTTTACATGATAAAGTTTTTAATGAGGCAGCGATGTAATATCAATAAAGGTTGTTGCTCCTTTTTCCCCATATTTATGCAGAAATTAAATTATATATATGTTGCTATTTTTCTTGTTTACAAAATATGAAAATTTTCTCCTCTCATATCACAAAAAAATTTATGACAATTTTCATATTTTGTTGCAAATATTTTGTTCCTTTTTCCCCACGTTATTAGCACAATTTTAATTTTTATATATTTTTCTTAATTTTTCTCTTTTTTCACTTTTCTTTTTTTCAAATTTTCCTGGCAGGCGGCCGGCACCGCCACGTGTCGCGTGAGGACACACGGGAGTGGGCCTCCTTGGTCTCCATGCGGGCCCGCCTGGCCGGCACAGCACGCGCACCTCGTTCAAATTTCGAACGAGCGGCGTGACGCGGTGACACGTGGTGGGGTCACTGGGACATGGGCGAGCGCCCTGCTAGGCCGCCGTGCCAAAACCCGTCGGCGCTGGCCAACGGGCCTTGTTCGGGCCCATGCCAACACGGCACGGCCCGATGGCTCCATGGGCCATACCTGGGCCGACATGGCACAGCCCACTACAAGAGCCATGCCTTAATGGGACGTGCCGGACCGGGCCTCGGCCCATGCTGGCCCAGTAGGCCTGTTTGGCCATCTATACAAGAGCGCAGAGATTCACCTTCCCCTTGTCGTTCAGCTCCCCCACCACCCAAAGAAACTATAGACGAACCCTACTTCAACTTGGATGGATCGTGGAACCCCAACCACCACCACCCCCCTCCCCCCCACACCCCCAGTCAGGCCGAAAGGAAATCACGTTGGGAGAAGGGAGGGATGCACCATGTCTGTGAGATCCGGGCCATGGGAGATCAGCCGTCAGTGGGATGATCACGTGTAGGGATGCACGTGGGCTAGGCTGGGTCAACCTGAGGTCTGACCCACGATATCCAAGGTGGTGATTTGCGGGTCACGGCCTCATGGGTCACACCGACCCACACAACATGCTTGGCCAGTTGACCCACGAGTCCTCTATGGGCGGCACATCGCCATGCTCTTGGCTCGCGCCGTGGGTTCGTAAAGCAATGAGTACGCACATGACATATCCGGATCAGCTAGTGCCTCTCAAGTTTCGCTGATCAACAGAAGCAAACATCAAACCAAAAAATTATAGAAGATTAACAATTCGACATCAGCAGAAATCGACCAATTAAAGTGAAAAGAGGTTCTTATTGTTTCCCAAATCAGCTAGCAAGCAAACTGCAGAACAGAGGAAGAAATTAACCGAACGATCGAAGTAGCTACCAAGTAAATCAACTATGCCTTTCGAATCATATGTAAGCAAGGAAGAAGCAGCAGCTAGAACTTAGACATCATGCTCTGCCTGAAAACCATGAGCTGATGGCGAACTGATCATCGAGACAATCAATCCCCTTTGTGCCGAACCGAGCATGTCATGATGACTTCAGAAATATTATAAAAACTCTAAGAAATCAGAGAGCAAGAACTCTGACTTATATACAACCTGGAATTAAATTCAACAACTCTGAATCATCATTTGGCACAAGCAAACTGAAGTGTAATAATACTGAACACACAGGCAGAAGCAGAACATGTTAGCAAATAAATTAGTGTGCCTGATCATGTGTCATTTAGTTTGTTATTTCTGTTGCATTAGTGTATGCATGCACGAGGCCACAAATTGTGTGGATGTTGTGCGTGCTAAGTTGGGGCGTGGCGAGATTAACTCGCGGCGTCCAAGTCGAGCGACCGAATGGGACGCACGTCGCGCGTTGTGGGGATGAACGTGGCAAAGGCGCGGCGTGAGAAGCGCTCATGCGTGGTTGTTTTTCATTGTAACATACTTCATTTAAATAGCGCAAGTAAACCCAGAAAAGCTGCAGCTTGATTGCAGCACAAAAAGTTTTCCTGCGTGCTGTTTTTTCTACACACGTTCGCATGTGTTTGTGCTCGAGTTCTCACCGCCGATCTGTTGGGGTTTCCTGATAATTGGTATCAGAGCACGGTTCAAGGTGTGGACTCGAGATCATGCATTGGAGGAAGTGTTCATGCCTCACCATCACTCATGCTCACCGCTCCATCGGTTGTCGTCACCGACTGGGCGAGCTCCTGAAGGCTCTGGCAGCTGTGCTTCAAGCAGCAGCAGTGGCGATCCCGGGATGGTGATCCACCACGTGGTCAAGGAAGGGGGAGGCTCGGTGGATTATCCATTGCTGTCAAAGTTGAACTACAACAATTACTGGGCATTGCTGATGAAGATCAAGCTCCAAGCACGCTGTCTATGGGCCGCCATCGAGCTGGGTGGCGTCGCCGTCGAGCTCCATGAAGATCGGATGGCGTTGGACACCATATGCAGTGTGGTTCCCCCCGAGAAGTTCGGGACCTGGTGACCAAGGAATCGGCTAGGGAGGCCTAGGAATGCATCAGGACCATGCGCATTGGAAACGACCACATCCGCATGGCAATCGCAAAGAAGGTTCGCACGGACCATCCATCAAAGACTTTACAATGCGACTCACCACCATTGTCAATCAATTGGCCATGCTCGGCGACCACAAGCCCCCCGCCCCCACTTCTCAAGCAGGTAGACCAGGTTTGTGAGACCTGTCTTGCCGGTAAACACCGGTGGACCCTGTTTCCCTAGCACACGGCGGGCCGCTCCAGCGAGCCACTTCAGCTCCTTCATGGCAACCTCTGCAGCCCGATCACGCAACCGACCCTGAGTGGGAATCGCTACTTCCTCCTCCTCATCGACAACTTCTGTCGGTTCAAGTGGGTGGCTCTGTGTTGTCCCAGCACCGAAGGTGCGCCCGCGCCCAGGACCTAGCGTCCGTGCCCGGGCCCTCGCGCCCGGGGACTCGTCCTTGCACCCGCGCTCGCTCCCGCGCCCCGCGTCCCCTTCGACCGTGCCCCGGGCCCCTAGCCCGGGCTATGCCTCCCGCGCCCCGCGCCCGGCCCCCTCGCCCGGCCTCGTCCGGGCACGCGTCCGTGCCCGGGTACTTGTCCGGGGCCTCGCCCGGGATCGCCTCCGTGCCCGGGCCCTCGCCCGGGTAGCGAGACCGTGTCCGGGAGGACGAAGAACTCACAGCTCTCTCTCTCTCACTCGATGGAACACACTCACACAAGAAGATGAACTGTCGGAGGAAGAAGATGAACAGTACGCGAGGAATTTCCACGCTGCACACCAGCGCGCACAACACAGCACTTTTTCACTTGATTGCACTTCACTCTCACTTGACACACTGATTACACAGGGCTTAAATAGACACAGTACCGTGGCCGGTACTCACATACCTCCACTTCTCCTCACTCTCCGGTCACACGACCCGGCCGCACGACTCGGCCACATGACCCGTGACTTAATCACCACTAATCACGTCTCTATACATGCAGCCCATATCTCCTTGCATGCATAGCACTAACACACACATGCAACAGAGCTAACTGATCCACTATCCATGCCACTACTCTAGCTACTTGACTCGGCCACTACTCCAAGCCGATATCCACCTATAGCTCCCTACATGCAAGCACCTACATGCAGATCATGGACTTTCTCGATCAAGCTAACTCGTGCACTCACTAATTACAACTCACACTAAAGATAAACAATAAGATTAAGTCTAACACTCTGCACTCCACCAAGGACATGGCACCGGCAGCAATTTGCTGCATCCAGGCGATGGCTGAGAGGAAGAGCGGCAAGGAACTTCGTGCCCTATGCACAGACTGTGGAGGCGAGTTCACCATCGGCCACTTCCAAGAGTACTGCACTGAGCTGGGTGTGTGACACGAACTCATGGCGCCATACTCGCCACAACAAAATGGCATCGTCGAGCGAAGGAATCAATCCGTGGTTGGAACAGCACGGAGCACGCTCAAGGCTAAAGGTTTGCCGGGCGTATTTCTGGGGGGAGGCAATCACTACTGCAGTCTATCTTTTGAATAGGTCCTCCTCCAAAAGCGTCAGCGGCAAGACGCCATATGAGCTTTGGAACGGGCGTGTGCCGGCAGTGCACCACCTTTGCACATTTGGGTGCATAGCCCACGTCTTGGTGAACACACCAAATGCCAAGAAGCTCGACAATAGGAGCAGGCCGATGATCTTCGTCGGCTACGAGCCAGGCTCAAAAGCCTACCATGCCTACAACCCTATGGCTCGTCGGGTGCACATGCCGCGTGATGTTGTCTTTGACGAGGCGACACAGTGGAACTGAGATGGCAAACCAGATGCCGTAGTTGACACTGACCTCGTCATCAAGTACACCATGGTGTCCCAACTGGATGTGGTCACCACGTCGACCACGGACACGGGGGGTGCTTCACCAGCCTCACCACGCACATCACCAACAACCCCCAAATCGACTATGCCACAACAAACACCCCAGTCAAGCCCAGAGCACGATGGTGCGCTGGAGGTGGTGTTCATGTCACTGCCACCCGGGCAGAAAACCAGCTCGACGTGGACCACGGCGATGCCCCTGCTCGCTACCGTCAAATCGACAGTGTGTTGGGCCTGGCCACGCTGCTAGGACTGGCCTCGAGGGAAATCCAAGAAAACTTGTTGATGGTGAGTGGAGAAGAGCCAGCATCATTCGCGCAGGCAGAGCAGGAGGAGGCATGGGGCCGGGCCATGCTCGACGAAATCTCATCGATTGAGGAGAATAAAACAAGGCGGCTGGTTGATGCCACTGGGATACCATTCAATCAGCCTCAAATGGGTGTATAAGCTCAGGAAGGACGTGCACGGCAAAATTGTTAAGCACAAAGCGCAGCTGGTGGCCAAGGGATACATGCAGAGAGCACGAGTTGATTTCAACGAGGTATTCACCCCTGTAGCCTGTCTCGGTTCTGCTCAACTGCTACTTGCTCTTGCTGCTCATGAAGGATGGATGGTGCACCACATGGATGTAAATGTAGAATCATTGTCATAATTAATATTTTGTGATGAATAATTGGCTCTACAAATAATTTATTTAATAAGAGATTGGTTTGAAAATAATTGTGAATATTGGTGTGAGCATGTGTGACTAATGTGAGTCAAGTTGGGAAGAATTTGTGCTCGGATATGGTTTCTTTGTTTTTGCATGTATAGGTGAGTCTTGAGGCCTTGGAAGTATTGCCGGTGATAGATTAGGAGTCGACTTGGGAGAAGTTGATGTCTGGATGATCGGGAGATCACGCGGGATACTAAAGGCTAGAGATCAATACACGTGGAAGTGAAGATTCCATATAGCATACAAGAGGAATTGTGTGCGTATGGATAAGAGTCGAGTCCTACTTGGATTAGGAGTGGAGTCCTAGTAGGACTAGGAGTCGAGTCCTACTTGGATTAGGAGTTCTACTCCTACTTTGTGTAGGAGGTTTTAGGTATAAATAGATGAGGGGTTGAGGCCCTAGAGGAACAACTTTTGAAAGAGAAAAAAGCTAGGGTTTAGTTTTGAGAGAGAGAAATGTTTTGTATGCGCTTTGTAAACATATCTTGATGCAATAAAGTTAATCTACTTTGAAGAGCATCTTCAGTGTGTATCCTTCTGAATTCCGACGATTCATCCGACAAGAGTGCGGTGGTGAGGCGGCGATTCTACCGATGGACATAGGGCGGTCAGACCGGCGCAACAGAGACGGTCTGACCGGTGCACTCCATCCAGGTTTGAGGGTTTATTTAAAAAAAGCTTATATGAGAGAAAAAATGGATACCGATCCTTGGAAACAGTATTCATGACAAGGACGTATCCGACGTGAGGAAAATAATGGGTGCCAAATCCTTGGAAACAGTATTCACGACAAGGACGTACCCGAAATAATTGAGAGATTTTCTTTTGTGCTATTAAAAGGCAAATTGAGCAGAAGCTCAGAAATAAAACTTGATGAAAATTCTCTTGTAAAGGGCAAGTTAATTTGAGAAAGAGTATTTAGTTCAACTTGTCTATATGTGGGGGTTTTTCTTTCAATCTATGTGCTAGTGATTATGTTGCATTATAAATTATTGAAATCATAATTTTTTTTAGTACTGATTTGATCTTGATTGTAATATCATTGATTCATGTTTGGACTATAAATCATGCTTGTTTGCTAGTTAGTCAATCTATCTCCCTTTTCAAAGCTCCTAGAAAAGAAAATTTCAGAAGAAGGAAAATTGATAATTATTTCATATTCATTGCATTTGTGCTTTCATGGTTTATATTTTCTCTTTTGAAATTCTTGATGAAATCATTGTCAAAGGAGGAGAAATATACAAAATGCATGCTTAAAGAAAGGGGGAGCTATTTGAGAAAAAGGGAGAATTTGAATGTTTTGACAAGTTGATCGATTCTTAAAAATAGTCGATTTTGTGCTTTTATTGCAAATATAGAGGCGAAATTCTTTCTTTTAAAAAAGGGGAGAGTTTTTCTATTTCGCTTTTGTGGTTTTTGAGCCATCAGTGTTTTTGACACTTCTTCGTTTTTATTTTTCAAAAAACATCAATTTGCATTGTGGAGATGTTGCCAATGTGTACATCAAGGGGGAGATTGTACAATCATTGTCATGATTAATATTTTATGATGAACAATTGGTTTTGCAAATAATTTTTTTAATAAGAGATTGGTTTGAAAATAATTGTGAATATTGGTGTGAGTGTGTGTGACTAATGTGAGTCAAGTTGAAAAGAACTTGTGCTCGGATATGGTTTCTTTGTTTTTGCATGTGTAGGTGAGTCTTGAGGCCTCAGGAGTATTGTCGGTGATAGATCAGGAGTCGACTTGGGAGAAGTTGATGTCTGGATGATCGGGAGATCACGCGGGATACTAAAGGCTAGAGATCAATACATGTGGAAGTGAAGATTCCATATAGCATACAAGAGGAATTGTGTGCGTATGGATAGGAGTCGAGTCCTACTTGGATTAGGAATGGAGTCCTAGTAGGACTAGGAGTTGAGTCCTAGTAGGATTAGGAGTTCTACTCCTACTTTGTGTAGGAGGTTTTAGGTATAAATAGATGAGAGGTTGAGGCCCTAGAGGAACAACTTTTGAAAGAGAAAAAAGCTAGGGTTTAGTTTTGAGAGAGAGAAGTGATTTGTATACGCTTTGTAAATATATCTTGATGCAATAAAGTTAATCTACTTTGAAGAGCATCTTCAGTGTGTATCCTTCTGAATTCCGACGGCTCATTCGACAAGAGTGCGGCGGTGAGGCGGTGGTTCTACTGGCAGACATACAGTGGTCAGACCGGTGCAACAGAGACGGTTTGACCGGTGCACTCCATCCAGGTTTGAGGATTTCTTTTATTCCATAAAAGATTTTGGTTTGTGGTGTTCCTACCATTCACCCCCCCTCTGGTAGGCTTGGTTTTTGTATTTGATCCTATAGTAAAATCCGCCTTCTTGAATGGGGAATTCGTCGAGGAGGTATACATTGTCCAGCCTCCGAGGTTCGTTGTTGATGGAGAAGAAGATAAAGTGTACAGGCTTTAGGCTTTGCCAAGCACCACGGTCTTGGAATACCAAGCTAGATCGCACTCTGAAGCATGGGCTTGGAATACCTTGGGTTCCAGTAGAGCCCCTTGGAGCATGGGCTGTACGTGTGTGGCAACGGCGATGAACAGCTTCTCGTGGGAGTTTATGTTGATGACTTGGTGGTCGTTGGTGGTGACTGCGACACTGATAAGGGATGTATGGATTCTCAAGAATCGACAAGTTCAAGACACAAATGAAGGCGGAATTCAAGATGAGTGATCTTCGCCCATTGAGTTTTTATCTAGGCATCAAGGTCCATCAAGGTGGCGGCGTGATCACACTGAACCAAGCAGCATATGCATCTCGAATCATGGAGAAGGCAGGACTTGTGGGCTGCAATCCGTGTGCTACGCCCATAGAGCCCCAGCTGAAACTCAGCAAGGAGAGTACTGCACCACCGGTGGACGCCACCGAATTCAGAAGCTTGGTGGGAAGTCTGTGATACTTGGTGAACACCAGGCCAGACCTTGTATACTCGGTTGGCTACGTGAGCCGTTTTATGGAGAGGCCAACGAACGAACACCTTGCGGCTGTGAAGCGCATCATCCGGTATGTTGCAGGAACAATTTGTTATGGCTGCCGCTATGTGAGGGAAGAAGACAAGGGACTGCAGGGATATAGTGACAGTGATATGGCCAGTGATGTCGACACACGGCCGGAGATGTCGACACATGGAAAAGCACAACAGGAGTGCTCTTCGTCCTCAGAAAAGCAGAGAGTTGTAGCTCTCTCATTCTGTGAATCAGAATATATTGCAGCCACCACGGCGGCATGTCAGGGCATTTGGCTTGCCCGGCTACTCGGCGCCCTCAGGAACACCGAACCTGAAGCCGTTGAACTGAAGGTAGACAACAAATCTGCCTTAGACCTCACCAAGAACCCTGTTTTTCACGAGAGGAGCAAGCATATCCAGACAAAGTTCTCTTCATTCGTGAGGCCGTGGAGAACGGGGAAATCAAGCCAGACTTCGTCGGCACCGGGGGGCACCTCGCAGATATCCTGACCAAAGCACTACCTCGAGCAAGATTCTAGGGGCTGAGGGATCAAATCGGTATGCTATCTACAGGTTAGGCACAAATTTAGGGGGAGTTTCGTTAGCAAATAAATTAGTGTGCCTGATCATGGTCATTTAGTTTGTTATTTCTGTTGCATTAGTGTATGCATGCACGAGGCCACGAATTGTGTGGATGCCGTGCGTGCGAGGTTGGGGCATAGCGAGATTAACTCACGGCGTCCGAGTCTAGCGCCTGAATGGGACCCACGTCGCGTGTCATGGGGATGAATGCGGTACAGGCGCGGCGTGAGAAGCACTCATGCTGGTTGTTTTTCATTGTAACAAACTGCATTTAAATAGCGCAAGTAAACCCAGAAAAGCTGCAGCTTGATTGCAACACAGAAAGATTTCCTGCGTGCCTTTTTTCTAGTGTGTTCTCGTGTGTTTGTGCTCGAGTTCTCACCGTCGATCTGTTGGGGTTTCCTAACAGAACAGACCAGCGCATAATGTTTCCTGCCGAGAAATCACAGAAGAACACAAAGATCAGACCACGAGCAAACAAAAATTGGCATGAGTCAAACAGAAAAGGAGGTTTAGGAAACATCTCCCCCTTGATTCAATCTTTCTTGCTTCCTCCTGACTCACCCACCCATCCTGCTACGAGGGAACCGCATAGGCTAGGATCACACATGCTAGGTGTTGTCGAAGAATACAACAGTGGATTCTGAATGTAGACAAAAATGATAAATCTTTGTAGTAATCTCAAAAACCTTCCCATTATAGTGACCTAGGTGCTTATTTATAAGCCTAGGGGCTCACTTACAGGCTCTAGAGTTTCATTTACAGGTAGTATTACATTATGGCACCTTGATAGGGATAGTTACAGGGGTATTTCCATCTTTTCCTGTTCACAGGCCCCTACCGGGCTGCCAGGCCGCTATGTGGGCCATCTTCTTAATGGGCCTTTTGGCCTTTTGGGCTGTTGTGCTCCTGGCTGGCTTAATGGCCTACTACTAGGCCTTGCCTGCTTGAGCAATGTAATGCTCAGAAATTCACAATTCCGTGTATTAAATCCTTGCCTAGGAAAGACAGGGTACATAATATCATATTGCCATACAAAGTGCGTCTTATAAATAGCATAAGATAGTCTTACATTAATGCAGCGGAAAAGGATAATGAAAGCCTATAAACAACTAGCCACGCGGAGGCTTCCATTCCACAAGTAGCTCGACGGTGGATCCAGCCTAGTCCTCCTTACGATCCTCGTCGGAAAGGTACTCCATCTCTGAGAGGGGGAAAGGGAGCAAGGCTAAGTACCACTCACAGTACTCAATAAGTCACACCCGCAATTATGCGCAATGCACGGGAGACAAAGATAGGCTCAGGGTTCATTTGCATAAACGTAGTTGCAAACAATAGTAGTTCGTAAACCAAGTAAAAAGATTATTAATTAAGCAATATTAATCCGTCACCGATCAACGCTACACAATTTTGACCAAGCCCAACCATCCATCCTATCCCTACAACATATTTTAAGTCAATTTATTAAGGTGAGACTAATCACGATGAGTCTTGACCAAACGCCCATAACCGTGGGCATGTCTATTCGAATAGATTTTAACTCTAGCCAAAGGTGTACAACTGTACCGACAAGACACAGCCCCACACACATTCCCATGTGCCGGCGTGTCACCATGACACCCCGCGAGAGGCTGTGACAAGACCGTTCATGCAACTCCTCCCCAACCATCCACACCACGCTAAGGTTGCACCTATCGATAGGGCACACCGTATTGGCTAGGCTACCCCCTGCGCCACAATGGATCGGGAAGCCGATCAACCCGACCCCGAGCCGACCCAACTCCATCATGCCCATTCTCACCAAAGGTGCCTAGGAGAGGGAGAAGCTATGCTACAAGCCCAATCATTGCCCACGCTGGCTTATGGTATGTACGAATAACTGCTCAAGGAGTTCCCGCAAACCAGTCCTTAATTACCATGGGTGCGACCATCATAACCATGCACCCACAGCCCACCGTTAAGGTCATATTTTATTTGTATAAGTAACCATGTCCAAAGTTCCACCCTCCCGACATAAAGTCGAGTAATGAATATAATAATGAGTATTTATTCCCAAGGTGAGCTAATTGATTCTGAGCATGGCTAAGCATCCAAGAAATATTCCCTAGTCATATTATCATGCAAGTTACCCTAGTCATATTCTAAGCATGTGGTCAAATTCCCAGGCTACATGAAATAATAAAACATGCAAGGTTATTTAAATAAAACGAAGCATTTGGCATAAATTAGGTGCAAAATGATCAAAAACATGATGTAACTTACCTTGCTCTAGCTCTGCGAATTCAGCAATGACTTCGTAGTACACGGGAGGGTCAGTCACGTCGGTTTCTGAAGCAATCAAAGCACAAACAATTAAAAATAGTACATGTACCACTGAAACATGAGTTTAAACTATTTTTAATGGATTATTGACATTTCGGTGGATTTAATGAAATTTGAATGGAATTAATCGGAGCTCATATGAATTAGTTATGAATTTTCAAAGTTTTACTGTGTTTTCCCATATGAAAACAATTCCTTAACAATTTATTGCACAATTAAAGGAATTACCACATCAGCGGACCACGGGGCCAGCGCCGACAGCCGGGGCCCATGGGTCAATGGTGCGAGAGAGGGCGGCGCACGGTGGACGCAGTCCATGCGCGTGCGACAGCGAACGCAGGTGCACGGGCGGCCCCGATCTGCCGAGGCAGATCGGACGGCCAAGGGCAAAACGGGGCTGAGCCCCGCCAGTGCGCGTGGGAGGCGACGGTGCGTGCGGCCCAATGGTCACCGCTGGTGACCATCTGGCGTGGCGGAGGGCTGCGCCGTGCTGCGGGGGAGAAGGGGAATCGAACGGAAGGCTCACCAAGGGTCGACGACGACGGAAAGGCGGTACACGGCGGCAAACAGAGGAGATAGGTGGCGGCAACGGTTTGGGTTCAACGGTGGCAGCGTGTTCCAGTGCTGACCGAGGATGATGACGCATGGGACGGTGGTGAGAAAGACCTGGGGAAGCTGTCGGGAGGGGTTAAGGGTGAAATGGCCGAATGGATCGATGAAATATGGCGGCCAAAGGATGGCGGAGTCACATACCAAAGACCTCAACGGGGAGAATAGGGTTCCAGCAGCGTTAGGGCCCGTGGGGGTGGCGGTGTAGGTTCTCTAGCGTGCGGCGACGCAAGCGGAGGTGAGAGCGTGGCCTGGCAGTAGCTACAACAGTGACGGCGAGTAGCTGAAGTTTGCAGTGTGTGGCGACGGCTCAGGATCATGTCACGCGAGTGGTTAGAAGGCACGGGAAGCTCGGGCGTTTGAGGGGAAAGGAGCTGAGGGGCACAGCAGGGGTTTAAGTAGGTGTGGGGAGAGCGAGATCGTGGCCGAGGCGGCCGGATTTTACGAAAAGAGGGAGATGGCGGCGAGGACAGGACGTGCGAAATTCGCACGGGGTAGTGCGCAAGAGGGACGAGAGACGTGGGGGAATGGCTAGACGACCTGGTCCAAGTCATTCAAATCGGAGACGAGGGCGCGTGGGCTCGGGGCAAGGCTCAATTGCATGGCGGGCAAGAGCCGATCCCCTTCGGCCGATTCGGCAGGAGGTTAGGGATGGAACTGACATGTGGGGCCTCAGTTCCACATGTCAGCGGGAGGGGTGAGGGTAAGACGTGGGGGAGCGCTGGTGAGCGGGCCCTAGTTGTCAGCAGGTGAGGCACGACGCGGGACTAATAGGCAGGCCTAGTAGTCAACGAGGGAGAGAAGGGGAGGCATGGGGCGCGCACTGACGGGAGGGGCCCGGCTAGCAGAGGGAGAGAACGAAGGAGGCACATGCCGCATAGGCTGTGGAGCAGGCCGAGCATATTGATGGGCTGTGATCTGGGAGAGAAGAAAAAGAAAAAGAGGGGAAAAGAGAAAGGAGAAAGGAGAAAAAGGAATTCCGGGAGCTTTTTAATAACGGTAACACGTTTTGATTTATTAAAAATACTTCCAATGCTCTAAAAATTCCAGTAAAATTCCTGTTAGTGTATTTTGGCAAGGGAAATACAAGAAAAATACTCCCAACCATGATGGATTGGTATTTTGTATTTTCACTATTAATTAATTCCTCTTGTCTTATTTAAATAATTTCTTTGTACATTTTTCATGAGTATATTTTGTGTGGCTCTATTAAGGGGAAAAAAATCAGGGTGTGACAAGCAAGCCTTTAGTCGCTCTAGCCTTTGCTTGGTGCTTTGGTCTCTCCGCCTCTTGGTCAGGGTCTTCACCCATCCCACAGTGGCTTGGCCCTACACGCAGTGCTCTTCGCCTTCGCGCCCTTCGTCTTCACTTGACACACTACATTCTTCGCCCGTATCGGGCCCCTCGCCTGTAGGTCTTTGGTCTTGAGCTGTCCAAAGGAGCTTCAGCCTGTAGGCCTTTGGTCTTGAGCATTCTGAAGGGGCTATGGTCCGAAGGGGCTGTGGTCTATCTCCAGCAAGCCCCTCACGTGCAAGGGTGAGCTGGGACTTGGCTCAGCTTGTGGATATAATTCCCGATGATAGGCAGGCCACTTTCCGTTCCTACTTCGGCCGAGTTTAGCTCAAGACCTTCTGTCAAAGGTCACCGTCCTTCGCTATGGCGCTTTGACCATGTGAGATGAAGAAAAGAAAATAAGGGCTTCACGGTCCTCCTTAGCGTGAGGTCGTGCCACATGTAGTTTTTTGGTTGCGCCACTTGTCGCCATGTGTCAGCCAATACGGATAACGCTTGGTTCGCCTTTCGAGATGCCACGCGTCGTTCTCTCCTAGTGCCATGGATCATGCCATCGGTGGCGATGCTGGGGCCGTGGTGGTTCGCCTTCCAAGGTGACATGCGTCGACCTGTAGCTGGCTAGCACCAGGGTGCCTCGTCTATATATAGCCGCCCCCAGTGGCCGACGGGGGCACATTGTTCTTGCTGAAACTGCTACCACTCTCCTGTTTAGCTTTGCGCCCTACTCCTTGCTCTCCTTCGCCTCTCTTCCCCTTCGACCAAAACTTTCTTCGCCCAACCTGGCTCTGATGGTGCCACGCAAACCAGTTGCAATGAAGGCTGGCGGAGTTGACCCAGGGTTGATCGACGCTGACAACACCATCTTCCTTGGCCCTTCCTTGATACATCAAACCAACATCAATGAGCTGTGCAACAAGGGCATGCTCTCGGAGGGGCTTGCACGAGTGCCAGGCAAAGATGTTGTCCCCGCGCCACATGACGATGAGACCGTGGTCTTTGCCGCCTACTTCGACACCAGACTCCACTTCCCCTGCTGCGACCTGCTCCCCGAGGTGCTCGTGCGGTTCAAGCTCGAGCTGTCGCAGCTGAGCCCAAGCACCTTCGTCCGGGTCGCCGTCTTCGAGTGGATGGCCTGGACTCAGGAGTTCGCACCAATTGCTGACCTATCCACCGTCATCCACCAAGCTACACTATACAGCAGGACGATGGCGACACTGGCGGGGCCAAAGAAGAGCGTCTTCAGCAGCGTCAACTTCATCACGCGGCCCGACCAGGCCGACCTATGGCCCATCCCCTCTTCGATGCCGAAGTGGAAGAAGTTGTGGATGAGGCAGTGGTTCTACCACAAGATCTCGTTCGCCACCGACTCAAATATGTTCAAGGCCCTTCGATCCTCCCTGGGCATTCCATGCTTCAACGCTCTCCCGAAGGTGGCTTCGACCAGCACGCTAAAGGCATGCTGCCAGCTCCTTAGGGCCATCACTAGCCGGCTCAACGTCCGGGACCTCATCGAAGAGTTCATCATGATGGGGATAACTTAGTTGGCATGGTCATGGAATATCACCATTGACCGTGATAACCAAATTTGTGACCTCCCTGCCATTGCAGTCCCCGACGACCACCTCGGTAAGCGCCTCACCTTATTCCTTGTTTCTTCTTCACATGCCTATCGAATTCAGTTCGATATGTTCTATTCTAGGTGACTTTGGTTGATTTGTAGTTGCCCCTTTATGCGACACTGAGAAGTTGGCGATGTGGCTCGTCAGCAATCTCACCTTCAAGGAGTATAGGGAGATAATGAAGTTCCTGAATGGGGAAGGGTGAACCGCGTTTGCATGTGGCTTCACCAAGAGGTTCCCCTACGTGAGAACCCCGTCCAGTCCTAGGCTAACGAGGGTGATGGGGATGCCGCTGGGAAGAAGAGGAACAGGGTGGTCACAGACGTGGCCAGCCCTAGCCGTGCGGCTGCAAAGATGGTGCAGCCACTTTGGGCTATTCACCCCTCGCCTCCGCCAGTCCTTGATGACAATGATGATGACAGCGACGGGGGAGACACCAACACTGGCGCTGCGAAGATGGCGTCAGGCGGGATCGTGGGCCACACTCCGAGCCCCGACCCTGTTAGGCTGATCAGCGGCAGGGCCAGGAATGGGCCTTCGCCTATCCATGGGCCCGAAGTCGATATCGCCGGATCATCGGCGGTCTCTGCCCAGCCTGGGAGCGTGGGCAGGATTACCCACTTCCACTTCGTGCCGGTGATCCTAGGCTCTGCATTTAGCGACTCGGTGTCGTCCTCGCCAAAGCACCATAGCCCACTGACGAAGAAGGCGAGGTCGGAACCCTCGTCGAGGACATGGACGCTAGCATCGGCGAGGCGAGCAAAGGGGCGCTGGAGGACTTCTTGCTAGGAGGGGTGTCTGAGCCCATGATTGTGGCCACGGCGCCATGGAGATTAGCGGACAGCCAACCACGATGATCTCCGCCTCCGACAGCGTTCTCCTGGCGGCCAGTTTCACGGCCGAGGACTTAACCTGCCGTGATGAGCTGTACCCATTTGTCAGCGGGCTGACCTCTTTTGCTCTTTGAGGCGGCCATCAATTTATCTGAACTGGTCCAGGTAAGTCGTCCTTCATCACCGTAGTCGACCTTGTCCCATATCGTTGAATGACTTGTTTGCTCTTCATCCCTCTTTTATCTTCAGAAAATTACCGAGCGATCCGAGAAGAAATTAGCAACTCTGGCCAAGCTTGCTCTCTTGATCGCTTGGCTAGACCAGATAACAAGGTAGAAGATCCACATCTAGCAGTCGGCAGCGGTGAAGGAAAACGACCTCCGAGAAGAACTTTACAAGCTGCATGACGAGAAGTATAGCATAATCGGCTCCCGCAAAGGTACTTCTCTTTATCTGGGATCTTGTGTCTTTATGTCTTCTCTTGCGTTGTTTGTGATTGTTCCATGTCTATCTGCAAGTTCACGAGCACATGATCATAATTAGACTGAGCAGCTCGAAAAAATGAAGAAGAAGGTCAAGGATCTTCAAGCCGCAAAAGCCAAGGTCGAGGAGGACTTTGAAGGTTACTCACTCAGCCCTTAGGTCCCGCGCTTGATTTCACCACATAGTCACTTTTCACCTCATACCCCATTCTCATGGAACAGAATACAAGATAAAAACTTGATCTCAGTGAATCATTCACTGAGCAGGTGCACCACACCGAAGTAGTAAACCAGGCTCTTGTAGACTCCGCTAAGGGGGTGCTTGAGATGATCTAGTCGGATGGCACAGGACCAAGCTCAAGTGATGCTCTCCAACTGCTACCACAGCTTAAGGCTGCTCTCGTAGCCTTAAAATCTTTTGTGAAGGAGAAGGCAATCTTAAGCCTGACTCAAGCCCTTGCCATCGTAAAATTGCTATATCCCCAAGTGGACATTGAAGCTGTTGACAAGGGAGTTGCGGCAAATTGCACTTAGGAGCAAGCCCTGGCTCTTTTGAATGAAGTCCACAGCACTGCAACTTGCCGAAGATCTTGTGCTGTGAATTAATTGTAAAGAACATCAAAAGTCAGTCTGTGGGATGCATGTATATAACTTGTGTTTAGGCTTGTAAAGTTTTGCCGAATGGCTTTGTCATATCCTTGCCATCATTAATCTTGCCCGACTAGCCATAGGCACCGAGTGCTAGGATTCGGCTTCGAAGCACTTGTCCTGTTAGCACGTTATACTCGGTACCATAGGCCTTTGTTGTTTACATGGTTTTATGACTTAGATCGAAAGCACTCAGGTTAACAATGTAAAGCAAAGACATGATAACCATGTGTCGCCCCCGACTCACTAGTTAGTTGGCAACAACAACATAGTGAGTCAGAGATAAAAAGCTTTATTTATATATGAACTAGAATAAGATGCAATGCTCAGGTATAAAAAAGACGTAGTTGTTCTATGTTCCAGGAGTTTTTTATAAATAGCAGTCAGCCAGAAGAATCCTTATCTATAAGCCTTGCTAACTAAAGCTCTTGAAGTGGCATGACTGCCATAGATGCCCAAGGGGATAGATTGCAGAATTTTCTTGCCTTCTTTAGGTGTGACACAGCGCATGAGAACTCCAGATGAACTACCCAACTACCAAAATTTTTTTCCTCCGTCGTTTGACTCGCTCGTCTTCATTGCGATCTTCGGATAGTTCCTCTTCTAGCAGGTAGCGTATGAGTGGCGTCTCTAGTCTCGAAAAATAATAAGGACTTCAGCTACCTGTGGGTTGGATATGTCTTCTAACTATGCAGACTTTTGCTTCCTCTTGATATATGGCTCCAGTAAGTGCTCGACAAAAACTCCAGCCAGGACCACCTCTTGCTTGGATCCCATGTTAGCTAGTTCATCTGCAACTTAGTTGAATTGCCGCAAGACATGTGTGACTTTGAGCTTGTCAAACTTGTTCTCCAGCTTGTGTACCTCCTGACCGTATGCTATCATGTTATCTCCTGAGCATGACCAGTCTTTCATGACTTGATTCATCATGAGTTGTGAGTCCATGCGAGCCACCAATCATCGGATGCCGAGTGAGATGGCGATGCACAGCTTGTGGATGAGTGCTTCGTACTCGGCGACATTATGAGATGCTGGAAAATGAATCTGAAGGATATATCTTAGTTTTTCACCTTTGGGTGATGTCAAGACGACACTAGCCCCTACTCCGCCAATCCGTAGCGATCTATCGAAGTATATTGTCCAGTATTCAAGCTTGTCCACTGGCGCAACCCACTCGCGTATGTAGTTGGCGAGTGCTTGAGTCTTGATTGCTGTCCATGGTTTGAAGGTGATGTCGAATGCCACTAACTCAAGTGCCCATTTAGCAATTATACCCGTGGCTTCTTTCTTCTGAAGGACATCTCCAAGTGGAAATGACATGATGATTGAAATCTGGCACCATTGGAAATAGTGCACCAGCTTCTGGACAGTGATGAGTACCCGTTAAAGTAGCTTTTGGATCTAGGGGTATCACATCTTGGACTCTCCTAGGACTTCGCTGACGAAGTAAACCAGTCGTTAAACCTTCTAGACTTGATCAGCCTCTTCGCGCTCTACGATCAACACCGTGCTGACTACCTATGTAATCGCCGCAAGGTATAACATGAGTGGCTCCTCGAGCATGGGTGGTACCAACACGGGTAGGGTAGTGAGGAATTTCTTGAAGTCAGGCTTGTTGGTCCTCTTTGTCCATTGGAAGTTGTCAACTTTCTTTAGGAGCTTGAAAAAGGGCATGCCCCGTTCTCCTAGTCGGGAAATGAACCGACTGAGCACCGCCATGCACCTGGTTAGCTCTGCATGTCTTTCTAGCTACTCGGGGGTGCCATCTTCATGATTGTGTTTATCTTCTTAGGATTTGCCTCTATGCCGTGGTGTGTTTATCTTCTTCTGCACTCCGTAGACGCACTTTTCTAGGTTGAACTTCATCTTGAATGCCCAAAAGCTTTGAAAGGTTTCCGCAAAGTCAGTGATGGGGTCGTCTTTGAATTTGGTCTTGATCACCCCATCGTCAACATAGGCCTCGACGTTACGCCTAAGATGAGAGTGACGACACCACTGAATAGCTCGTTGATACAATTGACCAGTGTTCTTCATCCCAAACAGCACTGTGATATAACAAGATGCGCCAAACATCGTAATGAAAAAAGTCTTCAGACAATCCCTATTTGCCTAGAGGAAGGTGACGAGCTTGTCTTCCTATTTGGGGTCGAGTCCAGTCCCGACTAGCGCCGTCTTGGTCGGGTCAAAAGGGTCTAGGGGGATCCTTTTGACGTCCTTATCCACTGAAATCCCTGATTTGCCTGTCTTTTTCACTGGGACTTCCGTGTGCTCGTAGGAAGTGGATGCTGCCAGTTGGATATTGTCTATGGAGTCCATGGGCCCTAAGTACCTCAAGAAAGGCATATACGACCACTCGGATAAAAGATGGGCCGGCCCATATAATTAGGGATAGAGTATGACTAGGTTTTAGGTTTGCTTGCATGACAAGGAGAGAAATTTAATCCTAGCCAGACTTTCTATGTACTAATTATTGCTTGCATGACAAGGAGAGAAATTTAAACCTAGCCGGACTTTCTATGTACTGATTAGGAAAACCCTGGGTCATATCTGTCTGGGTTTCCTACCTTGTAACCCTCATCCTTCCAGTATATAAGGAGGGGTAGGGAGCCCCCTAGGGCATACAGACAACTCACCAGAGATCATAATCCATACAGTGAAAGCAATACACCACAACTGGAGTAGGGTATTACCTCATATCGAGGGCCTAAACCAGTACAATTCCCCATGTTCTTTCGAATCCATCAAGTTTAGGTCCAACGAATAGCCCTGTATTCAATATAATCGATATAAAACATCGACAGTTTGCGCACCAGGTAGGGGCATCGTCGAGATCATCATCATCAAACCTGATGGATCCAACCACCGGAGTCATCAGCATCGCCTTCTCTCCTGGACAAACCATCAACTTCAGGAGCCTCGACTTCATCGCCGACGAGTTTGGCAACCTTACTCTGTCCGACTCGGTTTCAACCCTATCGGGGACAGATCAAGCCAACCTTGCGCCGGCTTATCTCCTCAACGTTGTGGTAGTCTTCAACAACCTGCTTCGGCGACATCCAAGACCTACGAGCTTCAGGGCAACTCTCTTTCCTAGTGTTTGACTCTAACAAGGCCCTGAGCTGGTCGAGATCAAATCTAGGGGAGATGAGATCGTCAATCTCCCACTTGGACTCACAAAAGCCGTAGCCGTCTTCAACTCCAGCATAACGCGGCATCTCCAATCCTCTGGACTTCAACTCGGATATGGCCCAGTGCTAGTCGGGATCGGATCTAGGGAGATTGGAGTTATTATCACCCCGCTTTGGTACTAGGACTCCGACTCCCAGTCGGAGGGCAGCTTGGGTAGCTTCTCACCTCCACATGAAGTCTTCATGTGTCAAAAGGGGGCGCCTCCGGCTATGTGATCAGCACAAGGAAGAAGCTTGCTGACTGCGTGAACAGAAGGAGGAAGAAGACAGGCGCCTGCAAGCCGAAGGAGACGACCGCAACCGCAAGCTGCATAGAACTGGACGGCAAGCACACATGACGTCCTCCAAACGAGGGTGGGCGACCACGATGTTTTTGTCACCCCACAACAGAACGTTGTGGCCACAGCAACGCTACTGTGTACCTTGCAGTTGGAACCCAACTACCAAGCAATGCCAACAATCTCCAGGATCAAAACGATGATAACTACTGCAGTGATACAACAGCACCAAGAGACTGCTGACACCCTAGTCCTCTCAAGCAAAACGACTTCTGATACTACAACTTCATCAACAGTGGTCAGATGCCAAGCAATGGGATACAACAGAAGGCACTTGGAATCTCTACGTGGATCACAAGATAACGACGAAGATCGCCGGCGACACTACGATGACTTGGACATCGCGACAACCACGACACCTGAGACCGACTACACCCTAATCTCCATGATAATATTGATGCTCGCCAACGTGAACACGAGGAAGACGAACGCTACTGACTGGAAAAACGAACAAAAGCACTTTGGCCTCCAACATGAGCGATTCCACCACTATACTCGGAGCCGGAGTCCACGTCATGGAAGTGTCACACCCAGAATTTCCATCCAAAACTCTGGTGCTTTATTGTGTGTAAATCCTCGTCCAGGAATCAACCGAGGCATACATGACAAAGTTGAGAACAAAGTAATTGTTTACATAATGAAAGTAGTTATTACAGAGGCAAATGGCACCTCTCAGGCTAATAAAAATTCTAACAACGGAAATAGACTACGACGACGTGACGATACCCACTCCACGCGCTTGACCAGGCTCCCGCTTAGTCCTCCAAGAAATCCTCTTCACTGTAGTACTTTTCTGAATGATGATTGTTAATTGCAAGGTGAGTACATGAAATACTCCACAAGCCACACAACAAATATGCAAGTGCATAAGATAGCAAAGGATGGCATAATATGGCTCAATTTGCATAAACAACATTTAATAAAGCATTTAAGAGAATAATAAAACATCAATAATTAAGCAATATTAACCAACACTATAATGCTTACCAAAATGGTATAGGCCCAACCACTCCAACCTAGAGCTAAACATTCTTCACCATTCAGTAGCCAAATTTTAGTAATGTGAGACTAATCACAGAAAACATTGCTAGGCTCACCCAAAACCATGGGCACGGCTATTCGAATAGTTTTACTCTGGCCAGAGGTGTACCAATTTACCCACAAGACACAACTCCACAACACATCACTGTGCGCCTTAATACCACCACGGTATCTCGCAAAAGGAGTTGTGACTGGATTATCCATGTAACTCGCACAATAGGAGAGCCTCCCGCCAAGCCTCCGGTCTCCGGTAGGGGTGATCAAATACCTTCTCACAAGACGGCTCGATGCCCAAATGCATGGACTTATTGACAACTGCCATGTGTGGACTTATACCAGCCACAAACCAAGCCCTGGTGCTGCCTATTGAACTTGGCACACTTTAAATCCTGGTATCCCATTCTAGCTTGTGGTTAGCACAAAGGTTGCTTTGCAACAAGTAGTCCGCGAACCGGTCCTTAACTATCAAAAGCACCGCTAGCAACAATCACAACCCTGGTGCTCGCAACCCACCACTTAATCATGTTTTAGTGGACCATTAAGTTATCCTTGCATGACCTCAGTCGTGAACTGCATCATCATTTCATGTGAACTGAATATTATAATCAAAGTTAAAGTTATAGCCCAGAAGGTGTTCTATAGTTTGCTAAGCATGGCAAAGCAGGGTCCTAGAAGTATTCTAGCTAACCAATAAATAAAGCTAGCTAGTCACATTTATCCCATAGGCACAATAACAGGTAATCAAGTCAATGAGACTATAAACAAGGATAAGAGTTTCCCATTCCGATGACATTTTAAAAATAAAACACAAAGTTGAAGGAAAATATAGCTTTAAACAGAGGAACAATATGCTCAAGGGGGTTGAGGAATCTATGTGACTTGCCTTGCTGCTCTGCACAAGCCTCAGAACTCTCCTGAAGAAAGTGCGGCTCTTTCGAAACGTCAGCGGCTAAAGGTAATAAACAAAAACGAGCAAAACAGTACATAAGCACACATGAACTATGCAATATTATATTTTTAATGGGTAGATATTGATTTTTAAAGAATTTTGCAAGTTGAATCACCCCAAACATAGTTCGGATGAATTTTAGAAGTTTAAACCCATTTAAAAGCATTTAAAAAGAATTAAACCAATTTATTGTGTCATTAATGAATTAATTTAATTCAGGAAAAGGAATTATGGCATCATCAGAGAGAGGGCTCAGCTGACCAGTGGGGCCCACTAGTAGAGAGAGGAAGGGGCTCTGGTCCATAGTGGACCGAGTCCACCGAGGTCCATGGATCCATCCGACGGCTAGGATTTTATGAGGTTTGATCGGTCGGTCCAGATTGAATGGATGTTTTGAGTTGGATCGGAGGGCCAGGGTTTGATCTAGTAGATCTAAAGGCTGAGATCTACTAAGGGAAGATCAGACGGTAGGGACATAACCATGGTGATCCGATGGCTAGGATCGATCCTGCTCGGATCGATCACGCAGGCCAGTGTGGCACCGACGTGGCACCCATGGCGGCGACCGGCTACGGCGGCGGCACGGGGACTTATGGGCGGCAGCACGGGGACTTATAGTCACCGGCGATCGGTGGCGCTTGGTGAAGACAGGAACGGGTAGAGGGGATCAGGGCGAAGCTCACCGAGGGTAGAAAGGCGTTGAACGGCGACCGGGGGCACCGGCTGCGAGCTTCAAGCGGCGTTGCTCTTCAAGTTCTCGATGGTGACATTGCTCCGGCGATCTCTAACAACCCAGAGGCGACGGCCCCTTTTCCTTAGGCTTCGGCGGTGCTCACAGAGGCAGCGGCGAGTGCTATCGGTGGCTAAGGTGATGGCGGTGCACAGCTGGGACTCGGCGGCGGTGGTGGAGCGAACTCGGGATACGAGAAGGTGGCTAGGGCTAGCTAGGGCTTAAACATGAGCACAGAAAAGCTCCTAGAGGTCTCGTGCTTGCTATATAAGGTGCAACAGTGGAGGATTAGGGATTCGGATCCGATTCGAGAAGCTTCAAGTCTCCATATCCATGCGCAATTGGGCTCCCGTTTCTTGGGGATAAGGCAGAGGAGGTCGGGGGCACGGTTTCCCCTCAACCAATTGGAGGAGATCGAGGCCGAGGCAAGAGAATTGCGCGGGATTGCGGCGGCGGTGTTCGGGGGTGAACAGGACTCCTAGTCGGGAGGTAGGAGGAGGAGCTGACAGGTGGACCCCACCTATCAGCGGGCATCCGCAGCGAGACGGCTACCGGGCTGACTAGGCCGTTCACGCGCAAGCGCTGGCAGAGAGAGGGAGAGAGAGAGGGAGTGGGCCAGATTAGGCCCAGGGACTATGGGGAGTGATTTTATTTCATTTTTTTGTTTTAATGCTGTGAAATCCATTTAATTCTCCAAAAATACTTCCCTTAATCAAATAAATCCCAGAAAATTCCAGGAAATAGATAATTAAGCAAAGAATGTTATTAAATTATTTCCAAGCCCATTTTTGCCATAAATTTTCTCTAGTTTTATTATTTGCATTCCTTGAGGCTTTTAATTTAATGTCTAAAATTCATTTTTCACAATATATTTAAATGGGATTATTTCTAGGTTGTTACAAACTTACCCCCCTTAAACAGAATCTTGTCCCAAGATTCGGAAGATCAGGCGAAGATGTGTGGTTGAGTGGACTTCAATTCATCTTCACGTTCCCAAGTTGCTTCTTCTTTCGAGTGATTACTCCATTGTACTTTGCAAAATCTTATCACTCAATTCCGAGTATTCCTCTCACTGGTCTCTAGAATATGGATAGGCTTCTTGATGTAAGTCAAATCTTCATGAATCTCTATCTGTTCTGGGTCAACTTCCTTGGTTGGTACTCATAGACACTTCTTTAACTGAGACACATGGAAGACGTCATGTACCCCAGCCAAGGTGGGAGGCAACTCCAACTGATAAGCAACTTCTCCTTTCCATCCTAGTATCTTGTATGGTCCCACATAACGTGGTGCCAACTTTCCTTTTGTCTAGAACCAGTGAACTTCTTGAAGAGGCGTGACTCGTAGGCACACATAGTCACCTTCTTCCAAACTGAGATCCCTCCTACGAGTATCCACGTAGCTCTTCTGACGAGACTGGGCAACTCGCAACCATTCTTGTATGATTTTCACCTTCTCTTCTGCTTCTCGTAGGATATCAGTTCCGTATACTTGTCACTCTTGTCGCTCTCTAGTCTGATCCCAAAGTAGAGGTGTGCGGTACTTCCGTCCATATACAGCCTCGAACGGGGCCATCTTAAGGCTTGCCTGATAACTATTGTTGTAAGAGAACTCAGCATACGGTAGGCTCTTGTCCCAACTTCCACCGAAATCTATGGCACAAGCCCTTAACATGTCTTCTAAGATCTGATTAACCCGCTCCGTCTAACCATCCATCTGCGGGTGGTATGCGGTACTGAAGTTTAACCATGTACCCATCTCTTCTTGGAGTCTCTGCCAAAACTTGGAGGTAAACTGACTTCCTTTGTCTGACACGATCTTGTGTGGCACACCATGCAAACACACGATTCAGGCCATGTACAATTCTGCCAACTTGCTTTCGGAGTAGGTTGTCTTGAGTGGTATGAAGTGGGCTACCTTTGTAAGTCTGTCCACCACTACCCATATGGAATCAAATCCTGACGCGGTTCTTGGCAATCCAGTGATGAAATCCATCCCCACTTCTTCCCACTTCCATTCAGGAACCTTGAGGGGCTATAACAATCCTGCAGGCTTCTGATGTTCAGCCTTCACACGTTGGCATACACCACAAACATCCACATACTCAGCTATTTCTCTACGCATGCTAGACCACCAAAATTTCTCCTTAAGATCTTGATACATCTTGGTGCTGCCAGGATGGATGGAATACCGAGTCCCATGGGGTTCATCCAAGATCAGCTTCTTCAATTTCTCATTGTCAGGCACGTAGATTCGCTCTCCAAACCACACAGTACCTTGTTCATCTTCCAAAAATCTAGTGGCTTTCCCCTTCTTCATGTTCTTCTTGATCTCCAAACTGTCTGGGTCGTCTCTCTGAGCTTCGCGGACCTGATCCACCAAGGTAGGTTGTGCTTCTAGAGCTGCCACAAACCCTTGACCGGCTATACCCAGATTTAACCATTCAAATTCTTCACATAACTCCAAAGGTAACTGCTGGCCTTCCACGACGTTGCAGTAACCTTTCTGACTAAGGGCATCAGCCACCACATTGGCCTTCCCGGGATGATAATGCATTTCGATGTCGTAGTCCTTGATCAGCTCCAACCATCTTCGTTGTCTAAGGTTCTTAACGGTGACATTGCTCCGGTGATCTCTAGCGACCCAGAGGCGGTGGCCTAGCTTCCTTAGGCTTCGGCAGTGCTCACCGAGGCAGTGGCAAGTGCTATCAGCGGCTAAGGCGACGGCGGGGCACGACCGGGACTTGGCGGCGGCGGCGGAGCGAACTTGGGACGCGGGGAGGCAGCTAGGGCTAGCTAGAGCTTAAACTTGAGCACGGAAAAGCTTCTAGGAGTCTCGTGCTTGCTATATAAAGGGAAGAGGGGCAAAGTCCGGCTCGGGTTCGGTGAGATTGCAGCGGCGGAGGATTAGAGATTCAGATCTGATTCGGTAAGCTTCAAGTCTCCACATCCGTGTGCGATTGGGCTCCAGTTTCTTGGGGATAATGCAAAGGAGGCCGAGGCAAGCGGATTGCACGGGATTGCGGCGGCGGCGCTTGGGGGTGAACAAGACTCCCAGTCGGGAGGTAGGAGGTGACGCTGACAGGTGGGCCCAACCTGTCAGTGGGCATCCGCGGCGAGATGGCTGCCGGGCCGATTGGGCCGCTCACACGTGAGCGCGGGGAGAGAGAGGGAGAGAGGGAGTGGGCCAGATTGGGCCCAGGCACTATGGGGAGGGATTTTATTTCTTTTTCTTTTGTTTTAATGCTATGAAATCCAGTTAATTCCCCAAAAATACTTCCCTTAATCAAATAAATACTAGAAAATTACAGGAAATAGATAATTAAGCAAAGAATTTTATAAAATTATTTCCAAGCCCATTTTTGCTATAAATTTTCTCTGATTTTATTATTTGCACTCCTTGAGGCTATTAATTTAATTTCTAAATTTCATTTTTGAAAATATATTTTAATGGGATTATTTCCAGGGTGTTACAAGAAGCCTGTGAGGGCCACTCCAAGACTTGTACTGTGTTTCGCAATTCGCCATGTCAACGCTAACTCATGGAGTGGTGGGATCTCAAATGAAACCAAATAAATGCTATAACACCACCCCTCAAAGCTGACCTGATATCACGAATGAGGAACACGTTACAAACTCAAAGTGCCGGACCCGAAACATGTGCGATACTTAACAAAATAGCCTCTGCCAGTCCCCCCCGAGATATGCCGGTCAACCACTCGATGGTGGCGACCAAAAGAATACATACCACAGGGGACTCGATCCATACCAGCTATTAGGTAAATTTCGCAGATGTTTCAAGCCCATACTCATACAAAGCTAGCACCAAGAGTTGATGTTAGCTCTGCATTTTCTTCTCAGCAATTGGTACAAAGCACATGGCATTTACATAAATACAATTCAGATTACATCTCACTATTACATAGGCCGACCGACTAAATAATACGGTTCAGCGGAAGCTTGTCTACCCATACCACAGGCAATCGACTAGGGGTAGGCCCCTATTAGAACCATCCTGCCAAGAAAGCAACGGTTCCCATAGCACTCAACCTACAACAAAGATTAATAATAACACAAGCAAGAGTCAGTACATTACCGAAATAATGTACCGGCAAGGAAAATCCTATTTCACTACATGCGAGCTCTAAATCAAGGAGAGGGCTATTTGTAGTTTCATCTTTGCATAAAGCTAATTTTTGTTCACAAACATTTGCAACGGTATTTGACAAAACAATAAAACATATATATTAGGTAAAGAAGGTGATCAACATAATATAGTATCACACTTGTTACCCTCCCCGGCAACAAGTCATGAAAATTCCCCAATCCATATCTCAATTTCATGAACACATTTGTAAAGCACAGAACTATACTCATGACACATCCCTATGTCGCTCATGACCACGAGCACGGCTAATCGATTAGTTTTGACTTTACAGAGTTTGTACAACTTTACCCACATGATATGAATTCTCTAGTTTTTCTTGTGCTGGCGAAGCACTACCACACTCTGCACGTTGAGTGCGGTCTAGAGGTCACAATGTAGCCTTTACATTGTTCAATGCCTAGCCTTGCACCAGCGATGGCAAGCAGGAATCTGCACCGAGAGGCTACCTCAATGCCGCTAGGTAGCGGGCCCACGCCTTAACCTAGCGTCGTGGCAGCAAACAAAGTAAACCCTCTGTTTTCCCCACAAGGCACTAAGCCGTTGTATTGGACAGACTTAGACACCTAACGCCGTTACGGGCCATTAGGTAGTTCCTATGAGCTAGTAGAACGACTTAACCCATACTACTTCGGCCTACCATGTGCAAGGTTAAGCATTAGACAACTTAATGAGCTAAGGCCATCCCATTCTGGCACATATGGTTGTACGATAAACAATAGAGAGTGACATAGAGTTCGGTCCTTAATCGACTCAGGCGAACACTCCCCCTATCGGTGTGCAACTACTCCATATGCACACCACTTGCCGCCCAAGTCTAAAATCGGGTTTTTCATCATTATAGTTCACAAATAACCAGAGGCTTCACCTCTGTCCAGAAGTTGTAAAATGCCTATTTTCAAAGTTATAAAGTGATCACAATGTTTTAGCACATTACTAAGCATGGCTAAGCATATGAAAGCATAATAAATGAGTATAAGCCCAAGTGAGCACAAATGAAGTACTCTAACCAAGTCTAAGGTTACAAACAGCAAGGAGTACAAGGTTTCAAGGTGGATCATGCAACAAATAGGTTATAACTACCAATTCCCACATTTTAAATACTAATAGTTACAATCACGCATGCAATTTTGCAAACAATACATTTCATTCCCCAAAACATAGGATTCAATTTGTTCAAAGGAAGAGGGGATAATACTTGCTGTACTTTTGAATACCCTGGGCACCAACTATTCCACTCATTCACCAATTTCGAACTCGTTCTCTAGAAAGAATTTAACGTACGATCGAATAAATAGCAAATAATGCGAAAAATACAAAATGCTCTAATATGCATGAGGTTTATACAGTAGGTTGCTAGTGATCTAAAGTGAATTTAGGTGAAAGAACTTCTATTTTATCACTTTTCATTTGGGAGTTATGAATTTTTCAAGTTCTATATACGTGATACAGCATTTGTACTCTATATAAATTTTAGAGATACTCTATGAGGTGTTTTTGTCAAGTGTGAGCCTTATACAGTGGACAGGTATTAGTTTTGGATGAATTTTAGTAAAGGAAGTTCTATTTTACTACTTTGTGTTTCAGAGATATAAATTCTAGAAGTCATATACGTGAAATACGATGTGTATATCCTATGTAAATGTTAATACGTATTTCATGAGGTAGCCTTGTCAAATTATTATTTATAGTATTAGAGAGTATAATTTTGGATCAAATATGGTGAAAGAAGTTATAATTTAGTATTTGGCCTTTGGGGATATACTATTTGGAAGTCTTATACATAAATACGTCTAATTATAAAATAACGTCAAATATCCAATTTACTCTAATATGTGTGTGAGACCTATGCAGTGGGTTGGTACTGGTCCTAGATGAATTTTGGTGAAGAAGTTTCTATTTTATGAACTTCTATTTTGGAGATATTAATTTTGTAAGTTTTAGACTTGTATACGGTACCTATACGTGTATTTTAGTATATATGTGTCTTAGGACTAAGTTTCATGAAATCTATCTTTACATATTTAGAGAAGGATGCACTGTGAACTTATTGTCATTTTGGGTGTAATTTATTTAGAGTTAAAATAGAGTTTTCTATGATTTTTAGAAATTGTTGTACATTTTATATCTTATACAAAATATTCATCTATTATACAAATCTTAAAGGGTGTTTTGTGTCACGCCCAGAAATTCACCAGAATTTCCAAAACTAATTTGTGCAATAAATCCTCGTCTAGGAATCAGCCGAGGTACACAAATCGACAATTTGATAAACATAACCAAAACGATATAACGATAAATACTTATAAAAGAGACACTTAGTCCTCACACAGAAGAAAACAGCAGCGGAACGGCAACTAGCGTAGCTTCAGCACCAAACCACAAGCAGCTCAACTGGGGTATAAGCCAAACACCAACTTCTCCTCCTCGCAAAGCTTCACTCTAAAGATTGCAATAATGCAAGACCGAGGATCACCCACCGTACTCAACAAGCCACACTAGGAAATGCAATGTAATGCAACAGGATACCAAAGGAAAGGCATAATATGCCTTATTTGCGTAAATAGCATTTAAAATATTTGCATTTATAATCATTGAAAACCGTATAGTTTAATTAATATCAACATTAAATCCATCTCTAAACAACGCTCCAACGCAGCTCAGGTCCAAACCATAACTTCTCCAAACTGGAGCTATCACTATTCCATCATTTATTTCCATTAATGAGTAGTGTGGGACTAATCACAAAAACATTGCTAGGCCCGCTCATTAACCACGAGCACGGCTATTCGAATAGTTTTACTCTGGCCAGAGATGTACCAATTTACCCATAAGACACAACTCCACAACACATCACTATGCGCCTTAATACCACCACGGTTGATGGCAACGGGGTGCCCGATCTTCCGTTAGGTAAGGATAACTCTCGATTTGGTGGAGAATCGACACTCACGATCCAGCTTCTGATCACCAAAATCTGAACCCTGCAATCGCATTACCATGTCTCCTCTCGTTATCAACCGTGCCCTGCCCGGTTGACCTCGCCACGAAGGCTAATCCCTGCATGCGAATCGAAGAACACAAGCAAGAACAAGAAAGATTGCAACTCAATTACAGATGAATGATTATACTCTCGAGTTGGGGTCTCATAAACCGATAAACGGTGAAACTGTTCACAGACAGATTAATCTAAGCAAAACCTGACTTAAACAACGGTGGCTATGGAATATATACGAGTTAGGACATCCTAGGATGAGGGTTTGCCCTGTGAGGGGCGCACTCCTCATGGGTTTAGCCCATGACACAATTACAAGGCCCAAAGCCCAAAACAGACTCGGACTGGAAGAGGTATATGTCTTGTTTTGACGATTCCAGACAGCTTAGGAGAAATTTTGATGTGAAACTAAAACCATCTGAAAGTAGACTTCATAAGATTTCCAACAAGTACTTGTAGGCCCTATAACTCCTTTTGGATCAAAAGTTATGGCCCTTTGAAATTGACGCTGTCTCCCAGCCCGAAACTGAATCGGTCTCGGGAATAGGAGTTTACTTGCACTTGTGGTCTCCACTTCAATATATGGTGTCTTGAGCTATTCTCCATGGTCTTCTCCTAGGTTCCTAAGAACAATAAAATCATCACAAGAATTAAATAGCATGCCATTCGTAGAAATATTCTCATGTATGCTTAGGAACGCATTCACCTGGCGATTAAGTTGACGGCCATGTGCGCGAGTAATTGGTCCTTGGATCGGTTGCACATCTTGTTCATCATGAAGAGGTTGTAAGTGTGTATCTAAAGACATGATGTCCTCATCATCCTCTCCCTCTTGATTTGGAGTCGTCCTCGACTCAAGGTCATCTTCTTCACCCAAGTAAGGCTTCAAATCAGCAGCATTGAAAACATCACTCACACTATAATCTATAGGCAAATCAATCTTGTATGCATTATCATTTATCTTCGCAAGAACTTTAAAAGAACCAGTAGCTCGAGACATTAATTTTGACTTGCGCAAAGTAGGAAATCTATCCTTTCTTAAGTGTAACCAAACAAGATCACCGGGTTCAAAAATAAGCTCCTTTCTACCTTGACTACCAGCAAGTTTATACTTTGCATTCATACGCTCAATATTTTTCTTAGTAGTCTCATGTAACTTAAGCACAAATTCAGCCCGTGTCTTAGCATCAAAATTTACTTTTTCTAAAAAAGGTAAAGGCAATAAGTCAATTGGAGCGCGAGGGTTAAAGCCATATACCACCTGGAATGGGCTCATCTGTGTGGTGGAGTGCAACGAACGGTTGTAGGCGAACTCCACACGTGGAAGACATTCTTCCCACATTTTCAGATTATTCTTCAAAACAGCCCGCAACATCGTGGACAAAGTACGATTCACTACATCCGTTTGTCCATCAGTTTGGGGGGTGGCAAGTTGTAGAAAATAGTAACTTCGTCCCTAATTTCCTCCACAGCGTCATCCAAAAATGACTCAATAACTTGGTATCTCGACCTGAAACAATTGTATTGGGCACACCATGTAGACGACCGACATCCCTGAAAAACAAATCAGCAACTATGGTAGCATCGTCGCTCTTATGACAAGGAATGAAATGGGCCATTTTGGAAAATCTATCAACAACAACAAAAACACTATCCCTCCCCCTCTTTGTCCTAGGCAATCCTAAAACAAAATCCATAGAAATGTCTTCCCAAGGAGCACTAGAACAGGTAGAGGCATATAAAGACCATGTGGATTAAGACAGGACTTAGCTTTATTACAAGTGTTGCATCGTGCAATGTATCGTTCAGCGTCACGCCGCATTTTCGGCCAAAAGAAGTGAGTAGCCAGCACATCCTCCGTCTTCTTCACTCCAAAATGTCCCATCAATCCACCTCCATGTGCTTCCTGCAAAAACAAAAGACAAACAGAGCTTGCAGGAACACATAATTTGTTAGCTCGATATAACAATCCTTCATTCAACACATATTTATTCCAAGTTCTTCCCGCTCGATAGTGATCATAAGCTTCTTTAAAATCCAAATCAGTAGCATATAATTCTTTTATTGTCTCCAATCCAAAAATTTTATGATCAAGTTGAGATAACATAGTATAGCGCCTAGATAAAGCATCAGCAATCACATTGTCCTTGCCTTTCTTATGCTTAATGATATACGGAAACGACTCAATAAATTCTACCCATTTAGCATGTAGTTTTTTCAATTTAGCGTGACTTCGAATATGTTTCAATGACTCATGATCAGAATGTATGATAAATTCCTTTGGCCATAGATAATGTTGCCAAGTCTCTAATGTTCGAACCAAAGCATATAATTCTTTATCATAGGTTGAATAGTTCAAACTAGGTCCTAACAACTTCTCACTAAAATATGCAACTGGCTTACCTTCTTGAATAACCACACCTCCAATCCCAATCCCACTTGCATCACATTCAAGCTCAAAAACCTTACCAAAGTCAGGGAGTTGGAGTAGTGGTGCATGAGTCAACTTCTCTTTAAGCAAATTGAAGGCGTCTTCATATGCTTGTCCCCATCGAAAAGGAACGCCTTTCTTTGTGAGCTCATTCATGGGTGCGGCAATGGTGTTGAAATCTCTCACAAAGCGACGGTAGAATCCAGCTACCCCAAGAAAGCTCCGCACCTGTGTGACTGATGTAGGCGTCGGCCAACTCTTGATCGCTTCTATCTTGGTCTCATCAACTTGAATTCTGTAACGCCCAGAAATTCGCACCGAAATTCTGAACATTAATATGTAATAAATCCCTACCCAGGAAAGCCAGGGTACACAAATCCAAGTTGCCATACAGAGGGTCTTACAAACAGAGTAAAATTATATTACAAAAATGCAGCGGAAAAAGGTAAAGATAGTCTATAAACAGCGGGTCCATCGGCAGCGTCCATTCCCACAAGCAACTTGACGGCGGAGCCAGCCTATTCCTCAGAATGATCTTCATCTGACGCGTTTCTCTCTATTCGTGCTGCCGTTAATTTTGTATGACTCTCTGTGTTCCTTCATCATGATTTTAGTATACCCTGTTATAAAACTTGTCGGCATGATCCATAGAATTTTGCAATGATGATTCAGTGGCATTTACCTATGATTTATGTGCGAGAAGTTAATGGTTTACTATATGTTTGTGGTTAACCAATTACTAATTTGAATATCATGTATGTGTTTGCTGCATTCGGATGTGTTTTATGTCTACGATTAATGGGGTTGACATGTGTGTAACCATGAGCCTGCCTAAAAAATAATTTGTAACTCTGTAAATGTCCTTGTCTATGTTTCATAGGGTGCGCAAGTTTCTGAAGAAATGATACCAAAGACAGGCATGGTTTTCGATACGTACGATATGGTGTACAATTTCTACGAGAGATATGCATACCATGCAGGTTTTGAGGTGAGAAAAAGCAGGACAAAGCCGACGTTGTGAGAGATATGATGTGGGAAGGAAGGAAGAAACACATACAAGGGTGATGAGTTGCAGCATGAAAGGAACCGTCGATCTGGGAAGACAGGATGCAAAGCTTATGTGAAGGTGAAAAATGTTGTTAGGGATGGAGAGGTATGCTCCGTTGTATTTGACAATGTGATACTAGAGCTCAATCACCCTCTAACACCATCGCCATCAGCAATTAAGCATATGCGATCCCACAAACATAGGGATGGAGCTCTTATGGAATTTGTGGACACGATGCAACAAAGCCGTGTTCCGCATGGTAGCATCATTGGTGTTTTATCGGACATGCATGCTGGTCAAGAGAACATACCATTCACAACTCTGGACCTTGTGAACAGGTGGGTGCTCCTAATTACTGCATTATTGGTTCTGCAAAAATAGTGTGTTCAATATTGTAGTTAACGTGGATTTGCTATATGATGCAGGAAAGCATCGAATGTAAGATCAGAAAAAACCAACGGCATCAACAAGCTGTTGATGTTTTTTAGTGAGTGCAAGAAAGACAACCCGAAGTTTTACTCGGACATTAAGCTCGATGTGGAAGGAATGGTTAAAAATGTATTTTGGAGCCATTCTAGTATGCAGGCCAACTATGTGGATTTTGGTGATGCCGTGAAATTCGACACAACCTACAAGACCAACATTTATCTGATGTCTTTGGCCATGTTTGTGGGAGCAAACCCTCACTTGCAAACAACAATATTTGGCTGTGTGCTACTTAGGAATGAACATGCTGATGCATTCGAGTGACTCTTCAATTCCCTTAAGACGTGCATGGGAGATAGTCCCGCACCATGGTATGTTCTTACTGGTTTGTCTAACTACCCCATACATATGTATTGTCTGACGCATCTTGCATACATGGGATGTAAGTATAAATCCGATTGTATTTTCTTTTATTCCGGTCATAGACCAAGACCCCGCTGTAACACCCCTCTCCTGTTAACCAATATAGGCCAACACAAGAGGAACGCCTTTACCTGCAATATCTATACCAGTCCCAGGAGACCAGCTTGTACATACAGGACATCGGTGGATCATTGCCTAACCTGCTTTATTTATTCCAACATAGTCCTTACATAGGTTGTAGCCTCGGATAGAATCTGAGACATACAACGACAAATTACAAAAGTTGGCAATAGAAAACACGGATAGACCTAATACCCACAAGCAAAAGCTTGGGACCTAGACCGAAACCCTAAAACTCATCGTACTCGGCTTGCTCTTGAAAATATCCACTGAGAGTAGGGTCTTTGTCGATATTTTACACCGGCAATAAGAATATGGGGCTACTCATGAGACCTAAACTTGATGGATTGCAAAGGAACACGAATCAATTTATACTGGTTCAGGCCCTCGAGATGAGGTAATACCCTACGTCCAGTTGTTGTGTATTGCCTTTGAGGTTTCTCTAGGGAGATTCTGATATCTGGTGATTCTCTGCCCTCAGGGGGTGCCCTGCCTCCCCTTATATACCGAGGAGATAGGGGTATAGGGTAGGAATCCCAGTCAGACTCTGACCAAGGGATTTCCTTCTAGGAATACAACGTGCCCAACTAGGACTATATCCTTTCCTTGTCATGTAAGGTAATACATGCCGAGTCCTATCGTACCCCTAATTACAAAGATAGGCCCATCCTTTGTTCGAGTGGCCTTAATGCTTCTCATGAGGTACCCGGGGCCCATGGCCTCCACAGCAGCCCCTGAGACCTTCATAGTTGAGTCACAACTGATGCTGAGTGCTCATCCTCCTTGGGAAAAGCTTCCCAAGTGCTTTGCTCCCGAGCACTCGTTATCCGAGTGTTTCCTGAGTGCTTTGCTCCCAAGTACTCTTTGTCCGAGTGCTTCTTCTCCTGAGTCCTGCTTCATGTCAGCTGGCAACGAGACTATGAAGGGCTTCATGTAGAAATATGAATAGTGTGCACCGAATAGGCACACCTATTAGTTGTAGCCCCCAACTTTGTGCTAAGTGGTGTACTACTCAGAATTTAGACGATTGGCCGAAACATAAAGTCAAAGATCTTTAACCTTTTGGTCTTTCCCAAGTGGTGTACTACTCGGAATTTAGACTCTTCAGCATCATGTCAGCTGGAAGAATTTTTGCTCAGGGCAATTTTTGGCTAAGCATATAAGCCAAGTACCACTTCTTGGATTTTAACCCAATATGTGGTCAGGTGTACATGAGAGATACCTGCATCCCCAATTTTAATGGAGACTAGCTATCGATCCTTGTAATGATATATCCTCAATACCTGGTAAATAATGTAGATATCTGAACACATGTGTCTAGCAATTAGGCTTTCATGAAGCATATCTGATTATTTAATCGGTTTCTATAAATAGCATCTGCACTGTGATTTTAACACAGCCAGCAGTCGGCTCAATAGAGCATACCATTTAGAAACTCATGTCTTGTGGCCTAGTACTGAATTAGTCGGCCCAAGCCCACTTATTAGCACAGGCTCTATAAAGCGGGGAGAGAAAAGATTCCCCCTTCTTCTCCAATCGGCCAATCATTTCGTCTTCTAGGTTCCGTGCCCAAATTTCACGCTCCGCCTCGCTAGGGTTTGCTGTAGCTTACACCCCGACTCGAGACTCGCCCGATTCTGCTCCGCCGCATCCATTCCAAGCCTCCTCAAGTCTTTCCCCCAAATCTTTTCATCTCCAGCAATGTCGAAAGCCCCGTTTGAGATTCCTTGTATGACCGCCAGAGTTTGGCCGATGTTGAACTACAGTCCGGTGAAGCTAAAGCTGCCGGAAAAGCGGTTAATGCTGCAACGTTAGGATGCAATCCACTAGCACACTACGGAGGGGGAGTCGATACCATCGCCCAAATCTGGTGGGACCGTCGTCTTCACCTCATTTTTTGATCGTGGTCACGCCCTCCTAGCTTCAGATTTCCTTCACCAGCTTCTATCATTTTATCAAATAGAGTTGGTGAACTTGAATCCCAACTCTATCCTCCATATCTCTATCTTCGCCACTCTGTGCGAAGCCTTTCTAGTGGTCAAGCCCCATTTCAATCTCTTTTGATACCTTTTTCATATCAAGCCCCAACCATCGAAGAATAAGATCCAAACCATTAGGGGAGCCAGTCTCCAACTTAGGAATGAGATGAAGAAAACCTATCTCAATGTTCCTTTGAAAACGTCCCTCAAGGGCTGGCACAGAGAATGGTTCTACTGTTCTAATCTTGAACCTTCTCTGCCCCCTTTTACTCGTTCTCCACCAACAGTTTTGCCCAGCTGGTCTTCAGTGCCAAATTATGAACAAATGGGACAAGTATACCAATTGATGTAGAAAATCGACCTCCTAAAGAGCTCGGGGCTGATTGGTCCCTAGGTGGCGAGGTGTGTCCTCAACCGCCGCACCAGACCTCTGAAAGTCAGGAGCCATTTTAGCTAGGACTACCAAGGCAAGGATGATCCCAGCCACGAATACCCTGACATAGCCGACAAGAACAAGGTCACTGATACCTTGCTTGGCTTCTTTGTCAATGGGGTAGTGGAGACTGAGGACACAGAACACATCCCCATGCTCTATAGCCGAAGCAGGCCTTGGCCACAGGTAATCTTGAAAGATTGATATTGGATTGTCATCCTTTTGTGATAAATATTTGTGAATATCTGTCTTGGATTGTTCTGCAATGCATGATATATGTTGTCGAAATACTTGCAGGACTGTGTGGAATTTGATTATGACTCCCAAAACCAACCGGCCACCAAAACGAAGAAACGGCCAGCCAGCCCTTCTGCTGCCCAACCCACCTCCAAGAGGGCTGGGAAGAAACCAATCGAAGACCCAGGCAAGAAGAAGACAAGCACGCCGAGTGCAGCGCCAGAGAGCCTGAAGATCAAGGACCCTGCCAGCTTAGCTCCCAGGCCACCAAGCCCAAGACCGGTGTCTCCAAGTCCAAGGCTAGCTCGGCCGAGCCCAAGGCTAGCACCGCCGAGTGCCTCGAGACCCCAGTCGGCTGCGTCAGGAACAGAGCTGACTGGGGCTAAATCACCACCACCGACTGCCACGCCGACTGGACCGATAGCCAGCAACTCTCCGCCGCCGAACAGGCTATCAAGCCCCTCGCCGACATCTTCTGGAGCTCCCTCATGGAAATTCAAGACTTCCAAGAGGTAAGCAATCTTCAATCTTCTAAGAATCTTGAATGATGTGGTAGTGTCTTGATATTTGACATATTGAGCAGGAAGCGAGTTGATATAGATCCCAAGGGGAGTATGTCACCAGCTCCTGCCATCGAGCCCATCCCAGCCGAGCCAGAACTGGTAACGTTATCTACCGAGCCAGAGGCTACCCCAGCTACTGAAGCTGAAGTAGTCCTGACAGCAGAGTTACCAGCGCCGGCCAACTAGGGAGCGGATGCTGAGACTACCGCCCCAGCCCCCAAGCAGATTGGCGAAGATCCTATAGCTGCCGAACTTAGGGCCAGGACCCCATCGCTGTCAATATCATCATCTTCTGATGAAGGAGATCTCCCTAGGCTCGAAGCCCCTCCACGCAACTTCCCAAGGACTTTTCATTGGGTCATCCCCGAGGAAGTTGCAGAGAGCTACGAGCACGATGAGGAAGCAGCATTGAGGGAGCACAGAAATCTCATACATGCTGCAATCGCTGTGTCCAAGGGAGTCCAGGTATGTAGCGAATCTCATCGTGTTGAGTTCTTGATAGTTTCCGTTGATCTGGTATTCTGCCATTTGATTCTGATTTCCTCTGGTTTATTCTGAGCAAAAAATCGTCGATTGCTCAGAGAAGATGAATAAGGTCCTGATCGAGCTCACCCCCCAGCTCCAATGACTACGCCAGCTCCAAGTAGTCAAGGACGACCTGGAGCAGACTAGTAAGAGAGGGAAATATGGCTGAGGGGATCGGTAGACAAGCTCAGGGATGAAAACTGGGCCCAAGCTAAAAAGATCAGAAGTAAGTCTTCTATGTTGTCCTCCCGAGTAAATCCCAAGTAGAATTCTCCATCGTTGTTGATTCCCGACTACCCTGTTGAGATTTGACTGCAATTTTGAGTTCTTGACTATTTTAATTTGTAGCCCTCGAAGCTGAGCTGAACGCCTAGGCAAAGGAGAGGAAAAAGCAAGATGAAAAGCTAAAGGAAGTGGAGAAGGCCAAAGCCAAAGTGCAGGCTGACTATGCTAGTAAGTCTCCTGCTTGACAATAATCTTGGCTCGTCTGCTTGTTGCTCTGACAGCATGTCTCGGCTAATAAATATTCTTGTTGATGCATTTGAACAACATCAAAAGCCAACACTCAAATTCAGTTTGGTGCCTTCGCGGAGGAAATCAAGACGATCAAGGAGTCACGGGAAATCCTTGTTGGATCTGTGAAAGGGCTCTTTGACATCATGTAACCTCACTATCCCGGAACTAGCTCCACTACTGTCACCCAGGTGCAAAAACGCCTAAGCGAAGCCCCTAGTATCTAGAAGTACTCGGATGAGCATGTAGCTGTCGACGTCGCCCAAGCTCTCACTGTGACCAAATCGATCTACCCTAGGGTAGATATCGAGGCCGTTGGTGAGGGTTTTGCCAAATGGACAACTCCCGAAGAGGCGTTGGAGCTGATCAGCCAGGTGAGGCCGACCACGGAGGCAATAGTTAAGGACCTAGGCATGTAAAAATAGAACAATTATGCAGTCAGTGACTATTGATGAATATATATAACTTTTGTAAAGACTTGTGTAAATATCTTGTAAAGTGCTGCCGAGTACTTGCTTATTTTGAGTCGTCATTAGCTTTACCCAACTACGTAGTCTGCACCTAGTAGATGAACATAAGAAAAAATGTTCACCTCTGAGAGCTATACTTGGGCAAACTTAGCATAATCATTGTAGAACTTCATGACTTAGATAAACAAGCTCGGATTTTATTAACAAGGCACATAATACATGCAACCCCCGACTCACTACTCGGTTGGGACAAGCGATGTAGTGAGTCAGAGAAAAAAATTTATTCATATATATAGAGGAAATACAAGACTCAGGTATAGAAAGGATGTAGCTATTCTATATTCCATGAGTTGCTGACTAGGGCACCTCCTTGAGTCTTTAGTCGGTAAGCGCCCGGACGTGTTACCTCAGTGATAATGAACGGCCTTTCCCATAAAGGTGATAGTTTATGCCTGCCTCTGGTGGTTTGTATTTTTCTCAAGACGAGATCTCCCACCAAAAAGGCGTAGCCACGAACATTCCGACTATGATAACGACGTAGGCCTTGAAGATACCTTGCCAATTAGATAGTTGCGATGTCCCTTGCTTCCTCCAACTGATCAAGTTCAACCAGTCGGTCTTTGTTTGATTTGTCTTCTGAGTAGGCCCGAACTCGCAGAGAGCCGAACTCCAACTCTATTAGTAACATAGCCTCAGCACCATAGACTAGAAAGAAAGGGGATTGCCCTGTTGCCCAACTAACCGTGGTTCTTAGAGACCAGAGAACAGATGGGAGTTCTTGTACCCACCACCCAACATATGGTTGTAATCGGTCGAACACCCTAGCCTTGATACCTTGTAAGACCATGCCATTGGCATGATCGACCTGCCCATTACTTCGTGGGAGTGCCACAGAAGCATAATAGATCTTGATGCCGAAGTCATCACAGAAATCTTGAAACATGCCGCCAGTGAACTGAGTACCATTGTCTGTTATGATGCGGTTAGGAACTCCAAATCGGTATAAAATACTCATGATGAAGTCCTTTGCTCGTGCTGCTATGATGGTAGCCATGGGTTTTGCCTCAATCCACTTTGTGAATTTATCCACTGCGACGAACAAGTGTGTGAACCCTCCTGGCGCTTTTTTGAACGGCTCGACCATGTCAAGCCCCCAAACTGCAAAGGGCCAAGAGATTGGAATTGTTTGAAGTTCTTGAGCTGGAAGATGTGTTTGTCTTGCATATAATTGGCATCCCTCACATGTGCGAACTATGTCTTTAGCATATGTTACCGCAGTCTTTAGCATATGTCTGTAAGCCTTTTCGACTAACGTCCTAGATGCAGCGTGGTTGCCACAAATACCCGAGTGGATCGACTACAGAATCTGCTTGCCCTCCTCGGGTGTGATACAGCGCATGAGGACTCTGGATGCGCTTCGACGGTAAAGGTCTTCTCCGACTACAATGAAACATTTGCTTTGACGTTTGATCCATTCAGCTTCACTGCGATCTTCTCGGAGTTTGTCGTCCAAGAGGAATTTAAAAACTGGAGTCTGCCAATCATGAGAGATGATTAGCACTTCATTTTTTGCCAGCGTAGGTTCAGCCCCTGATTGTTCAAGAACTGGTTTCTTCTTGACTGATGGCTCTAGTAGTTGCTCGACAAAAATCCCAGTCGAGACCACTTCTCGTTTGGATCCCATGTTGGCCAATTCATCTGTAGCTTCGTTGTATTGTCGTAATATATGAGTTATCTCAAGCCCATCGATCTTGTTTTTCAGCTTTCGTACCTCCTGACAATACGCTGCCATATTATCATTGAGACATGTTCAGTCTTTCATGACTCGGTTGACCACGAGTTGAGAATCCCCATGTACGACCAGTCAGCGAATGCTGAGTGATATGGCAATGTGGAGCCTGTGGATGAGTGCCTCGTACTTGGCAACATTGTGGAAAGCCGAAAAGTGAATCTGGAGAATATACTTTAGTTTTTTGCTAGTGGGTGACGTCAGCACAACACCAGCCCCTGCACCGCCGATCTGTAGAGAACCATCAAAGTACATCGTCCAGTATTCTAGCTTGTCCATGTCTGTAGTCGTCTAGATTTCTGTCCACTCAGCCACGAAGTTGGCTAGAGCTTGAGACTTGATTGTTGTCCGTGGCTAAAAGATCATGTCAAATGCCATCAACTCGAGCGCCCATTTTGCGATTCTGCCAGTGGCCTCACGGTTGTGTAGGACGTCCCCGAGTGGATACAATGTGACAACAGTTACTTGATGTGACTGAAGATGGTGCACCAACTTCTAGATAGTGATGAGTAGACCGTATAACAGCTTCTGGACTTGAGGATATCTCATCTTGGATTCGGCTAGGACCTCGCTAACGGAGTAGACTGGCCTTTCTATTTTCTGTATATGACCTAGCTTTGCTTGCTCGACCACTAGCACCGTGCTGACTACCTGACTGGTTGCCGCCAGGTATAACATTAGTGGTTCCTGGGGCATGGGTGATGCCAACACTGGTGGTGATGTGAGAAATTTTTTGAACTCTTCAAAGGCTTGCTAGACTGCAGTTATCCATTGAAAATAGTCTGCTTTCTTCATTAGTTTGAAAAAGGGCATGCCCTGTTCAGCAAGTCAGGAGATGAATCGGCTAAGAGCCGCCATGTAGCCTGTCAGCATTCGGACTTCCTTCTGGCTAGTTGGGGGTGCCATGTTCATGATAGCGTTGATTTTCTCTAGATTGGCCTCGATGCCTCGATGTGATATGATGAGGTCTTCCTTGGATTTTGTCTTGATCACCACGTCATCGACATAAGCCTCCACGTTGCACCCAAATTGAGTGTGTAAACACCGCTGAATTGCTCGTTGATACGTTGCTCCAGCGCTTTTTAACCCGAACAGCATAGTGACATAGCAGTATGCTCCAAATGGCGTGATGAAAGAAATATTTAGGCAATCCTCCTCCTTCAAACTGATTTGGTGATATCCCGAGTAACAGTTGAGAAAGCTGAGAAGTTTGCACCCCGTAGTTGAATCCACCACCTGATCTATTCTGGGTAGACCAAATGGGTCTTTGGGGCACGCCTTGTTTAACTCGGTGTAGTCGACGCACCTGCGCCATTTACCGTTCTTCTTCTGGACCAAGACTGGGTTTGCCAGCCAATCCGGGTGGTACACCTCTTTGATGAACCCGGCTGCAAGGAGCGTGGTTATCTCCTCCCGAATAGCATCTTTGTGGTCTTGTGTGAAGCGCTGCAGTCGTTGTTTGACTGGCTTGGCATTTGGTTTGACGTTGAGGGAATGCTCGATCACCTCGCTTGGTACACCAGGCATGTCGGAAGGTTTCCAAGCAAATAAATTCTTGTTCGCCTAGAGGAAGGTGGCAAGCTCGTCTTCCTATTTGGGGTCGAGTCCGGTCCTGACAAGAGCAGTTTTGGAGGGGTCGAAAGGGTCCAGGGGTATCTTATTTGTTTCAGAGTCCACTGAAATTCCTGACTTGGCTGCTTTTTTTCCAGGACTTGATCATCCTCGCTTGCTGTTGTAGTGGCTAGTCGGATGTTGTTGCGCCCGACTGCCGCTTCTTGAGATTGGGCCAGCTCACAACTCTCTTTGTCACAGGTGAAGGCTTGCTTGACATCGCTGCGAAGAGAAAGAACTCTGGCTGGTCCTGGCATCTTGAGCGTCATGTATGATGCGACTGGGTGCCTGATCTTCCGATAGGTTTGATTTGGTGACGTGAAGACGTTCATGTTTTGAGGCTTCCGATCAGCGATCGTCACCTCGCAACCACTACACCCACACGTCTAGTTGTTATCAACCACGCTCTCACGTAGTCGACCTCACCATGAAGGTTTTATCCTTGCAAGTAATCGAAGAAACTCACAAGAACAAGGAAGAACGCAATCTGAATTGCAGATGGATCTTTAGCACACGAAGTTGGGGTTCCACAAACCGATCTAGATGGCGAAACTGCAATGGCAGAATAATCTAAGCAAAACCCCACTCTAAACGATGACGACTACTGAATATATATGAGTTGGGATGTCCTAGGGTTAACCCTAGAGCACACACCCCATGGGCTTAGCCCACGACACAATTATAAGGCCCAAGGCCCAAAACAGACTCGGACTGGAAGAGGTATGTGTCTTGTTTTGATGATTCCGAACAGCTTAGGAGGAATTTTTACATGGGACCAAAACAATCTGAAAGTAGACTCCATAAGCTTTCCAACAAGTACTCATGGGCCCCGAAAGTCCTTCTGGATTAGAGACTAGGTCCGTTTGAAGTTGATGCTGTCGGGAGGCCCGAATCTAAATCCAAAACATGCAGAACTTCATCTCTTGCCTTATATGGACAAAAAATGACGTGGTGATGTAGGAGTAGACTTGGGTAAGGTCTTGGTTTGGTCCCCAATCAACTTCTTTGATTATCTATGCGTTCCTTGCGCTCGGTCACTTTCCCTTCACTCAAGCAAGTATCTCTGCAAACAAGAACACACAAAACTCATGGTGCAGTAACGGCTGTTCAAATATATAACCCATAAATCTTACGTAGAAAGCATGTACCTTTGGTTGATAAATACATAAGGTAGCTATGGTCATATCTGAGCTAGTGATGTCCTCATCATCCTCCCCTTCTTGATTGGAAACCGTCCGTGGTTTCACCTTGTCATTAAGCCTGATGAACATATCTTTATCTTTCATAACATAGGGTGAGGTAGTGTTGTGTATATGGTTGGATTTTGAAATTTTTAAACACAGAGAACACTTTGTAGTGTAGTGTCATGTAGCTATGGCCATATCCGAGCTAGTGATGTCCTCATCAATGTATGTATAATGCGGCACTACCATGAATTTGGCTAGTGCTAGCCATCTGAGTATTGTGTGATACGTGGTCTCGAAGTCGGCAACCTTGAAGCAGATATTCTCGGTGCAGAAATTATCCCGCGTGCCAAAAGTAACTGGCAGAGGTTTTTATCTGTCCTAGTGGAGTAGAAGACAGGCCGGGGATTACCCCGTGGAAGGGCACTGTACTCGGCCGTAGCTCGGAATGAGGGATCTTTATTTCGTCGAGCGTCTTGGAGAACAAAATGTTGAGAGCGCTTCCTCCATCGATGAGAACCTTCATCAGTTTGATGCTTCTGATGACTAGGTCTAGGATGAGTGGATAGCATCCTAGATGGGTAACTAGATCGGGGTGATCCGTGTGGTCAAACGTGATTGGCGTTTCTGACCAATGCAAGTACTGAGGGGTATCTGTAGAGACCGAGTTGACTTCGCATGCTGTGAGCTTCTGCTTCCTTTTGGACTCGTATGCAGTCGGCCCTCAAAAAATGTGGTTGAGCTCAGCCTGGGGATCTTGGTAATTGCCGGCTTCGCCCGAATCTGGCTTCTCCTTGTCTTTATTTCTACCAGATGTTGAAGACTGCTCGGAAGTAAACTTTTTGAGCATGAAGCAGTCCTTCGCCACGCGCTTGCCCTTTGGATGAAAGGGGCATGGCCCGTTCATCACCTTTTGGTACTTGTCTGTCCTCGAGGGTCGCGGCCGAGTACGCTCCATAGTGGCCACCACGTTGTCTGACTTGTGCTTGCGGTTGCCAGACTTGTTCTGTGCTGGCTCATCGTTGTCTTTTTCGTCCTTCTGCCAGGGCTTCTTCTTGTCATCCAGGGCCTCAGCAACTGCGTTGGCTGAATCGGCGTATTTGTTCGCTATGTCAAAGTGAGCCTTGAGGTTTCCGAGTAAACTTGGCAATGAATGGGGTGTCTCTGACTCCCTTACGGAAGGCGGCGATGACGGCCTTGTCCTTGCTCATCGGGATTGAATTCCTCATCTCAGAAAACAACTTGATGAAATCACAAAGAGACTTGTTCTTCCTTTGGTGCAACTGATAGAGATCGTACTCGGAAGATGGCCTCTCGAACGTTCCTTGGAAGTTGGCGATGAAGCATTCCCAGAGTTCTCCCCAGGAGCCTATTGACCTCTTGGGAAGTCCAGTTAGCCATGTCCTCACCGAGTTGGCTAGAGCAGCTGGTAGGTAGTTAGCCATGGCCTTGTGATCTCCTCCAGCTGCTCGGATCGCCAGAGTGTAAACTGTGAGCCAGGACTCGGGGTTGGTCTTTCCGTCGTATTTTTCAATTCTAGTCGGCTTGAAGCCTGACGGCTAGTCGACTTGTTGCAGCTCATGGGTGAAGGCCGATACTCTTTCATCTGTATGAGGACTCCGACTCCGACTACGATGGTGAAACCGCTTGTGGTGGAGGTCGAAGCGCTCATTCTCATCTTCTAGTCGACGATGCTCGTCTTCCTGGCGTTCGCGGCACCGTGCATTGATGTCTTGCCGAAGATCACATCGTAGTCGGCCTTGGACATCCTGATTATCTTGATGGTTGTCTTGATTTCGGCGCCGCCAATTATTATTGTGGTTGCCAAGTGACGTGTGGCATGACTCCATGTGCGGCTGACTGGAGCCGGCTACTCGGCATCGTGTTAAGGCAGATCAGACCGCTGTTGGAGAAGCTGACCTGTTGGTCGGTATGAGAGTGTCACCCAACTGTTGATGCGGCTGACATGCAGCAGCAGTGATCATGGCTTTTATCCTTGCTATTGTCGGGGTGGCCTGGTGATCAGGCCCAAACTGCAGAGTATCTAGTAGAGTTGCAGTGGCCACGACGTTCTGTTGAGGAGTTACAAAAACGTTGTGGTCGCCGACTCGAGTTTGGAGGATTTACTATTGATCAGTCTGCCCAACCTTGTGCAGATCGTCATTGCGTGCATCACACTCGGCCTACAGGTGTCTTGTGTCTTCCTCCGATTGTTCACGCAATTGGTGGGCCTCCTCTTCTTGCTGATTGCATAGTCGGCGTGCCTCCTAAGTGGGAGTGGAACCCTTAGACACCATAAAGACTTCACGCGGAGGAGAAAAGCTCGCCGATGTGATGTCTGATGGAGAGTTGGAGTCGGGATAGTTGAGGGGGGTGATTACTACTCCGACCTCCCTAGATCCAATCTCCTTCTTTCTTAGCCCGATCTCGGTTGGCTCGAGGCCGAGTCCGAGTCGAGCACCGAAAGAAAGAGTTGTCCCAACACCCGGACAAGTTGGAGGTCACCACAGCATGTTGCTGAAGATCACTGTAGCATTACGTAGGCCGACCGGCGCGGATTCGGCTTGGTCCCTGGCCGATCGGATCGGATCTAAGTTGGACAAGGTAAGGTTGTCGAATTCGTCGGCGATGAAGTCGAGGCTCCTGAAGGTGATTGTGTCGATGTTTTGTATCAGAAATAAGAATATGGGGCTACTCGTGAGACCTAAACTTGATGGATTGCAAAGGAACACGAAACAATTTATACTGATTCAGGCCCTTGAGATGAGGTAATACCTACGTCCAGTTGTGCTTCTTTCTGCCCTCAGGGAGCGCCTGCCTCCTCTTATATACCGGGGGACAGGGTTACAGAGCAGGAATCCCAGTCGGACTCCGACCAAGGGATTTCCTTCTAGGAATACAATATGCCCGACTAGGACTATATCCTTTCCTTATCGTACAAGGTTATGTATGTCGAGTACTATTGTATCCCTAATTACAAAGTTTGGCCCATCCTCTGTCCGAGTGGCCCAAATGCTTCTCACGAGGTACCTGGGGTCCATGGTCTCCACAGCAGCCCCTGAGACCTTCATAGTTGAGTCACAGCTGATGCCGAGTGCTCATCCTCCACGGTGAAGAATTGCCAAGTGCATTGCTCCCGAGTACTCCTTGCCCGAGTGCTTCTTCTCCCAAGTCCTGCTTCATGTCAGCTGGCAATGAGGCTATGAAGGGCTTCATGTGAAAATATGAATAGTGTTGTCGATGTTTTACACCAGCAATATGAATATAGGGCTACTCGTCGGATCAAAACTCGGTGGATTGCAAAGGAACACGGGGAGGTTTATACTGGTTTAGGCCCTCGATGTGAGGTAATACCCTAGGTCCAGTTGTGGTGTATTCCTTTGAGGATGAATGTTCGCTTCTATGAGCTTATGCCCTCAGGGGGTGCCCTGCCTCCCCTTATATACTGGGGGATAGGGGTACAAGGTAGGAGTCCCAGCCGAATTACGGCCAAGGGATCTTCTCTTAGAGATATAACTTGCCCGACTAGGACTGTATATTTCTTATTGTACAAGGCAAAGTCTGTCGGGTTCTACCATATCTCTAATTACAAGGCTAGGCCCATCCTCTGTCCGAGTGGCTCATATACTTGTGATGAGATACCCGGGGCCCAAGGCCTCCACAGCAGCCCCTGAGACCTTCATAGTTGAGTCACAGTTGATGCCGAGTGCTCATCCTCCACGGTGAAGATTGCCCGAGTGCATTGCTCCCGAGTACTCTTTGTCCGAGTGCTTCTTCTTCCCGAGTCGTGCTTCATGTCAGTTGGCAGCGAGGCTATGAAGGGCTCCATGTAGAATTTTGAATAGTGTGCGCCAAATAGGCGCACCTATTAGGTGTAGCCCCCAACTTTGTGCTTAATTGTGAAATAATTAAACATAAAGTCAAAGATCTTTAACCTTGTAGTCTTTTCCGAGTAGTATACTACTGGTACATGAGACTCTTCACCATCATATCAGCTGGAAATAATTTATAGTCTTTCCTGAGTAGTATGTTACTCGGAAGTTAGACTCTTCAACATCGTATCGGCTGGAAAAGGTGTTTATAGTCTTTCCCGAGTAGTGTCCCACTCAGAAATTAGACTCCTCAGCTTCATGTCAGCTGGAAGAAATATTTATAGTCTTTCCCAAGTAGTGCACTACTCGGAAGTTAGACTCCTCAGCACCATGTCGGCTGGAACAATATTTGCTCATGGCAAATGTTGGCTAAGCATGTAAGCCAAGTACCACTTTATGAAATTTAATCCATTATGTGGTCAGGTGTACTTGAGAGATACTTGCATCCCCAATTTTAATGAAGACCAGCTTGTGACCCTTATAAGGATATATCCTCAATACCTAGTGGATAATATAGATACCCGAACACATGTGTTCAGCAATTAGGCCTTCATGAAGCATATCTGATTACCTCATTGGTTCCTATTGGTAGCACCAGCACCGTGAATTTAACACAGCCAGTGAGCGGCCCACATTGAGCATGCTACTGTAGAAACTCATATCTTGGTGGCCTAGTTCCAACTTTGTAAGCCCAAGCCCACGAATCGATACAGGCTCTATAAAAGGCGGGGAGAGAGAGAAAAGATTCCCTCATCTTCTCCAATCCACCAATCGTTTCGTCTTCCAGCTTCCGCGCCGAAATTTCGCCTCCCGCCTCGCTAGGGTTCGCCATTGCTTGCTCTTCCCCATTGAAACTTAGGCGATTCCGCTCCTCCTCGTTCATTCCAAGCCCCCAATAGCCTTTTCCCCAAATCTCCTTGCCCCCAGCCATGCCGAAAGTGTCGGAGATCCCGGAGGTGACCGATGAGACTTGGCCGACTTCGGATTGCGGGTCAGCTAAGCTACAGCTTCTGGAGAAGCAGCTGAGATTGCAAAGCCAAGAAGTTATCCACTAGCATCCGGCTGAGGGGGAATCGATCCCGGTGCCCCAATCTGGTGAGATTGTTGTCTTCGCCTCTTTCTTTGACCGAGGGCTCTCTCTTCCTTCTTCAGATTTCTTGCGCCAGCTTCTTTCTTTCTATGAGCTGGAGTTGGTGAATCTGAATCCCAACTCCATCTTGCAAATCTCAATTTTTGTGACTCTTTGTGAGTGCTTTCTGGGTGTGGAACTCCATTTCAATCTATTTAGGTATATGTTCCACATCAAACCCCAGCCCTCAAAAAACAAGGTCCAGGTGTGTCACACCCCGATCTGGCACCGCCGTACAACGGCACTAGTTAGGGCATGCCGCAGGATTGCAGCGTGAACTACCTTCCCGCGGAACTGCGATACAGATACCAGTCCCGGGATTCAGCGCTGGTATCCACGGCAATCAGAAATGCATGATTGCAGTACCTTAATTAAATAGATAAATAATAGACATATACCTTAACTTACGTTGCAGCTTCGGAGCAAGCCAGAGACAGCAACGATCAACACAGAGTCAGCAGCAGCGGCGGAACAGTGGACTAAGTCCCAACACACAGGCAATGGCTGGGAACCAGGACGAAACCCTAATCTTCACTTCACTGCAACTCCAGCATCTAGCTCCCGGCGGAGAACTATACATATATAGAGCAAGGGTGAGTACTTACATACTCAGCAAGCCAAGGGAACTTAGGTGGTTGTTGCAAGCTTCAAGGAGAGGCTGGTTATTTTGTAATCTGCTTTGTTTAAATCTTTTTAAATCCACTAGTGTGTGCTTCTCAACAATCAGGGCGAGGTGAGTCTCGCCCGATCGGAGTGAATTGTATCAATCTTTGAATCGGCGCAACTCTCAAGAGTTGGCCTCCGGGATCCAGCGCCATCAGCTGATCCAACCTCATTGGGCCCATAGCCCTGCTGTCCACAACAGCTTCACAACCTTTTTTGAAATCGGATTTCCAATCCGCAAACATCCTTCGCAAACAGTTGTCAAACAAAACTGTGCTAAGGAATCACCTCACATCTGCCCATGACCGTGGGCATGGCTGTTCAAACAGTTTAGACTTCTGCAGAGGGGGTACACTTTACACACACGACGCGACTCACTCTAGTCACTAGATCACACGCATTGGGTACGATTTGGTGACGTAGAGGTTTTCGCGACAAGGCATTTCCCAAACCCTCCTAGGTTACCCCATGCTAACTGGAGGGGTCCTCAAACCAACAACAAGGTAGGTCCTCAGACCATGTTGTGCCAGGAGCCCAGGAGGCACCCCCGACGCCCTCCTGCACAATCCATAGTCCAATGGCATGCAAGGCGTCCCTAGGAGACTTGTTACTCAGCTAAGAGTTATCCTATATCACCCATGTGGTTTTACTGTCATATGTTCGGATGAAATTCCAGAGGAATCGGTCCTTAGCTGCAGTACGGGAGACTCGTCCTGATGGCACGATCCCCGTACTGTGGTTTTCACAAACTATTTTATTTTTAAGGCACCGACCTAGGTGTCGGGTTTTCCAAAGTTTCGTAAACCCAATTTTACCCATCGTAGACATTTTTAAATTCGATAGGCGATCACCGATACCATGCCCGTCGACACGGATACCAGGATCTATCAAGGGAGGTGACAAGGAGATATAAGAGAATCACAATCAATCAAGGAAGGCATGCAGCAAATGGGTTGGCGGCCCGTTGGTCGTCTTGCGACCATGGTCGAGAAATTATAGCTGTGTAACCTAGTTTATGCGATTTGTAAAATAAAATACTTGTTCCAAAATTATGGGCTCGAGATGATCAAAGGTGACTTGCCTTGCTCTAAGGTCTTCACTGGTCTTCGTGAAATCGTTGCGAAATCCGCTCTGAAATGAAATTTCCGGCGATCGTTACTATGCGCAAACACACAAAAATCTACACAAAGACCAGTAAAAGGTCCTATTTAGTTCTAATAATAGTTCCATTAAATAGATCTCAATTTTAGAAAATTTCTGGAACTAGAACGGAATCAATCGGACGAACGGAGGAAAAGATATGAATTTACGAAGATTAATATAGATTTTGGATCACTGAAAAAAAATTTATTTAATTTCTGGAAAGAATATTCTCGGATAAAGTCCGAGAAATAGATCTCATTTTTAGAAAAATACTGGAACTAGAACGGAGTCAATTGGATCAACGGATCGGAAGATATGATTTTTCGAAGATTGAATTGATTTCTGGATAACTGAAAAAAAAGGGTTAATTTGATTTTTCAGAGGGATATTCCAGGGATCCAAGACACTCGCTGACAGCAGGGGCCCACGGGTTGTGGAACAGTGGGGAGCAACTAGCCCTTGGATCACTGACAAGCGGGCCGGGTCAAGGAGGGGAAAACCATGGGTGGCCCACGTGTCATCGGGACAAGAAATTTTGGTGGTGGGGCCCGGTTGGCAGTTTCATAGGGAAGCAACAGTGCGGCTTGTGTGGACCGAGAAGGGGCCCACACGACAGCGAGCCGTGGTCCAACGCTAACCAGTGAGGAAAGGGGCTCGGCTAGGCTCACAATCGCATGACAAGAACAGGACGGTGAATAGGGCGGCAATCCGACGGCCGACGGCGATGCGAGCACTTCGGCGCGTGGCGGCGTGCGACGGCGAACGGTGACCATCGGCGGGGAGAAGAGGCTGCGGCGAACCTGTTGAGCGGCTCGGATCGGGGAATAACCGAGCGACTGTGACCGGCGACGGGGACGTCGAGGCGGCGGAGAGAGAGAAATGCGGCGGCGCTGGCGGGAGGGAGGAGAAATGAGGCCTCCGGACCTGGGATCGAAAGAAGAGCAAAGCCCAGTGACGGCCGGCGGCGAGACACCGGGAGATAGAGAGAGGTAAAGATGGGGAGACGACGTCGGTGTCATGGCGACGACCGGGAAAAAATGGGCCAGCGGTCCTGAGTCCGTCGGGCGGCGCGCGGCAGCGACAAAAGAGGAAAGAAAGGGGTCCCTTGCTCGAGATCCCTCCAGGATGGTTTGGACTGACGTCGTCCAAAGCGAGCGTGGAAGGCACACGCGACTGCACGGGAAAGAGAGCTCACCAAGGGGGAAAACAGCCCGTGCCGGCGGTTCTGGGTCGAGAAGGGGAAGCCGACGGGGGGTAAGGCTGGTGCGGTGGCACGGGGTTGAGGAAGCCGGTGCGGGCTCGACCAGCATCGGGGTAGAGGCAGCTGGCAGCGAGGAGCGGCATGGAGCGAGGTGTTCACCGCGCCGGGTTTCAGGGATGCAGGCCTGAGTGAGGAGACCTCCGAGCTGCGCCGACGGAGTGGCCCGATCGGAGGGCTTGGTAGTGTCTCGAGAAGAAGAGCCAAGGGAGGGGACGAAGGGGCTTCGAGGGTATTTATAGGGAGCGGAGAAGCTCGGCTAGAGCCTCAGTTTGGGCTCCAATTATTGGAGGAGAGAGAAGCAGGAGAAAATGGCGCTGTGGCGAAATATTTGCAAACGGCGGCGGATTCGAATGAGCGGCCGGGATTTGCGAGGCGGCGGAGGCAGTGTATTGGGCGGTAGAGTTTGGATTGTGAGTGCGGGCTCGAGGCCGTGGTGGGGGCGGTACTGACGAGCGTGGGCGATGCCCTCTTTGACTGGCTCAGTCCGGGACCGAGGGGGGAGAAAAGGAGGGGAGGAGCGGGGAAACGGGGTGGCGCAGCACAGAGAAAAGCGGCAGTGGCCGTCCTCGGCTTGGCGTCTAGCGGCGGCCTCCACGGGGCCAAGGCGGGGACGGGCGTGGCGCGGAGGCCGAAGGGGACGTTGACCAAACGGGTCCCGAGTGCGAATGGCGAATCGGGAGGAGAACGGGGGTTGAAGATAAACAGGGCGGCAAGATCGACGGCTGTGCGCGGGCCACGCGGCGGCAATCCGTGGGCGGCACGGCTCACAGCGGGCGGGCAAGAAAGAGAGAGATCAAGCGGCGCGAAACGGGGCGGCTTGGATGCGTGGCGTCCATCTGTGGCGTGCGGTGGGGAGCGCGCGGTGCAGAGAGGATCGACGGCGCGGGGCAGCACTGCAAGGGCACGTGTCGGCCATCCATCGGTGCATGGTGGGGTGCACAGCTGGCGTGCCGGAGCAAGCGGTTGCTGGGCCAAAGATAGGGAAGAGTGCGGCCCATTGGAACAGTGCGGTTTGCTAATTTTTCCAGGGATTGTTTGGAGGGGTATTTGAGAGACTTTCAAAAGGGATTTTGAATTTAAATGTGTACATATGAATTTAGAAATTCTCTAGGAGTCAAGGGTAGGGATTTCAAGGAGAATATTTGGTATTTTTAGAGAAGTTTGTACTTGATTTTCCAAGGACTTCACAAGGGATTCAAAGAGAGATTCAAGGGGGGATTAAATCCGAATTGCAATATTTAAATTCTAATCTTTTTGGGGAAGCTCAAGGGAATTTTGTGGAGGGTTGATACATGTATATACACTGGTCTGTATGTGTATGTATACGCAGGGGGGCCTGGGTATATATTTATATATATATGCATATATTTGTATGGATGTTGTATGTATATATGCATGCATCTATGTATTTCGGTAAGATGGCGGAATTGAGTGTATGAGGTGGATTTCAAGGGAGAGTGAAAGCAAGGTAATTTACGGGATGATTCAAAAGGGGATATTTAGGGTTCCGACATCGGATCTTCGGAACGGGAATCGAAGCGAAGATTTTGGGAACATTGGTTCGTTATTGAAACAAAAATCCTTTGTAGGAGAAGATTGAGGAATTTGTCGTCAGGGTTTTGAGACGAAGCTCGTTATCGACGATTCAAAATCAGAGATTATTTTAGAGCGGAGGATTTTGGAGAGGACGGATTGTCGGGATCAAGGCAGAGAGACAGATTGAGATCCATAGCACAACATATAACACAGCACACAAGAAGCAAAATTTTCACAGGTAGATTTTAGCGAAATATTGTTTAACGTCTCGCTGAAAGCAGGGCGTTACAAGGTGATAGGGGGAGCTGGTCTTCAGCTTAGGAGTGAAATGAAGAAAATCTATCTCAGTCTCCCCTTGAAAACCTCCCTCAAAGGCTGGCACAAAGAGTGGTTTTATTGCTCTGATCTTGAGCCTTCTCTGCCCCTGTTCACCGGCTTGTCTCCAGTGGTCTCGTCCAATTGGTCATCAGTGCCAACTTTCGAGGAGTTGGGCCAGGTGTTTCAATTGCTTAAAAAGCTGGATAAGCTGAGGAACTCTGGATTGACTGGCCCTTGGGTGGCCAGATGTTTCCTGTGTCACCGCATCAGGCCGCTGAAACTGAGGAGTCACTTCGGCTGGGAGTATAAAGGGGAAAACGGTCCCAGCCAAGAATATCCGGACCTGGCTGACAAGTACAAGGTGACTGACATCCTGCTCAGCTATTTTACCAGCGGGGTAATTGAGACCGAAGATACATAGCGCACCCCCAAAGCCTTCAGCAGGAAAAGGCCTCGCCCAAAGGTAACACCGAAATCCTGACTTGATGTCCATCTGTGATGAATGCTTGCAAGTGTATATCTTGGATTGTCCTGTAGTGTATGATGTATGTCGTTGAATTGCTTGCAGTCATGCGAAGAGTTCGATGAAGACTCTCAAACTTTGTTGGCCGTGAAATCAAAGAAAAGGCTGTTAAGTCCTTCTGCTGCCCAGCCCGACTCCAAGAGAGTAGGGAAGAAGCTTGTTGAAGACTAGGGCAAGAAGAAAATCAGTAGGCCGAGTGCTACAGCGGGGAGCCTGAAGATTAAAGACACCGCGAGCTCAGCTCCCAGGCCACCGAGTCCTAGACCGGGACCAACGCAGTCAGGCTCAGTAACATCGAGCCCAAGAAGGGCACAGCCGAGTACAAGGTTGGGTTCAGCGCCGCCGGGCTCAGCAACATCGAGCCCAAGGATGGCGCCACCGATCGTCCCAGCACCCCAGTCAGCTGCTCCAGAAACCAGGCCGGCTAAGAGGAAGACACCACCACCGATTGCCACGCCATCGAGCCCGACAGCCAGCAGCCCTCCGCTACCGACAACTAGAACCCCCGAATGGAAGTTTAAGAAATCCAAGAGGTAAAAAACTTTAGATCTTCTAAAAATCTTGTTTAGCATAGTAGTATCTTGACGTCTGACTCATTGTGCAAGAAGCGCACCAACATCGATCTCAAGGAGACCACGCCAGCTGATCCTATTGTAGAGCCAGCCCCAACCGAGCCAACACCAACAAGTGCGTCTGTCGAGCCGGTAACCACCCCACTCGCTGAGACCGAGGCTGTCCTAACTGCAGGACTGCTAACATCGGCTGACCAAGGGGCAGATATTGAAGCTGTTGCCCCAGCCCCTGAGCAGATCCTTGAAGCCCCATCAGCCACTGAGTCGGGGGCCAGGACCTTGTCACCATCCGTGTCGTCATCGTCTTTAGAGGAAGCGGACCTCCCTAGGCTTGAAGCTCCTCGTCGCAAGTTCCCAAGAACCTTCCACTGGGTGACTCCCGAGGGGACTGCGAAGAGTTATGAACATGACGAAGTGGCGGCAGAGAGGGAGCGCGAGGTGCTTCTCCGTGCCGCAATTGCCACGTCCCGGGGGGTCCAGGTATGTAGCGAGTCTTGCAATGTTGAGTCCCTGACGATTTCCTTTGTCTCTAGTGTTTCACCGATTGACTCTGCTTTGCTCTGTTTTTCCCCAAGCAAAAAATTGTAGACTGCTCAGAGAGGATGAACGAGGTCCTGACCCAGCTTGCCCCCCAACTCTAGCGATTAGGCCAGCTCTAGACCTCGAAGGCCGAATTGGAGCGGTCGAGCCAATTGGAGCGGTCGAGCCAGGACAAGGAGACTTGGCTGAGGGGAATCGTTGACCAGCTCAGGGATGAGAACTGGGCTCTGGCCAAGAAGATCGGAAGTAAGTCTTCTGTATGTCTTCCCGACTAAATCCCATCCATATTTCTCCAATTTTGTTGTTTCCCGACTGCCCAGTTGTGTCCTAACTGCAATCTCGGGTTCTTGACCATTCTGATGTGCAACCCTTGAAGCTGAGGTGAAGACCTGAATAGATGGGGAATCCAAGCTGAAGGAGGCCGAGAAGGCCAAAGATGAACTCGAGAAAGACAAGACCGAGCTAGAAAGGGCCAAGGTCAAACTCGAGAAGGAAAAGACCGAAATGGAGAAGGCCAAAGCCAAGGTGGAGGCCGACTACGAAAGTAAGTCCTCACTCTGACAAAGACCTTGTCCAATCCTTTGATAACTCCGACTGCTGTTTTAGCTAACAAGTTTACTTGCCAATGAACCTAGGTAGCTGCTAGAGCAAATGCCCAAATCCAGTTTCAAGCTTTTGCAGAGGAGATAAAAGTTGTCAAAGAGTCACGGGAGATTCTCGCTGAGTCTATGAAAGGGCTCCTTGACATCATGGACCCTCACTACATGGGGACCAGCTCCAACATGATCTCCCAGGTGCAGGCGCGCCTTAACGAAGCCCCAAGTATCCTGAAGAGGTACTCGGACGAGCGTGTTGTCATCGGTGTGGCCCAAACCCTAGTGATGACCAAGTCAATCTACCCTAGGGTAGATCTTGAAGCCATCGGAGAGGGATTCACTAAGGAGACGACACTTGAGGAGGCGCTGGAGTGGATACCTAGGCGAGGCCGACTGGCGAGGTGATCACCCAAGACCTGGGTATGTAAGAACAATCCATCATGCAGTCGGTGCATATAAATTTTTGTAAGGACATGTGTAAATATATGTGCAATGCTGCCAAGCTCTGGGTTTTTACTTAGTTGTCATTAGCTTTACCCGACTATATAGTCTACGTCGAGTTAGTCTATTTGAACTTAATAAAATCGTTCACCGCAGAGAGCTGTACTCGGGCAAACATAACAAAGTCGTTGCAAAACTTCATAACTTAAGCAAAACAGGCTCGTATATTATTGACAAAGCACATATAATACATGCAGCCCCGACTCACTACTTGGTTGGGACAAGCGGCATGGTGAGTCAGCGAAAAACTGTACACATGGGAAAGTATAAAACTCAGGTATAGAAAGGACATAGCTGTTCTATATTCTATGAGTTGCTGACGAGGGCACCATCTTTGGTCTTCAGTCGGTAGGCTCCTGGCCGTGTAACCTTGGTGATAATGAATGGCCCTTTTCATATTGGGGATAGTTTATGCCTGTCTTTGGTGGTTTGTATTTTTGTTAGGACGAGATCCCCGACCAAAAAGGCGCAGCCACGGATGTTGCAGTTGTGGTAACGACGCAGGCCTTGAAGATACCTTGCCGACTGGATTGTGGCGATGTCCCTTGCTTCTTCCAACTGATCTAATTCGACCAATCGGGTATTGTTTGAGATGTCTTCTGAGTAAGCCCGAACTCACGGAGAGCCGAACTCTAACTCGGTTGGTAGCATAGCCTCGGCACCATAAACCAGAAAGAAAGGGGATTGCCCTGTTGCCCATTGCTTCGCGGGTGTGCCACAGAGGCATAACAGATCTTGATCCCAAAGTCGTCATAGAAATCTTGAAAGACGCCGCCCGTGAACTGAGTACCGTTGTTAGTTATGATGCGGTTAGGAACCCCGAATCGGTATAGTATACTCATGATGAAGTCCTTTGCTCTTGCCGCTGTTATGGTAGCAACGGGTTTTGCCTCAATCCACTTGGTGAACTTATCCACTACGACGAACAAGTGTGTGAACCCTCCTGGCGCTTTCTTGAAAGGCCCAACTATGTCAAGCCCCCATACTGCAAAGGGCCAAGAGATTGGTACGGTTTGAAGTTCTTGGGCTGGGAGATTTGTTTGTCTTGCATAGAACTGACAACCCTCGCATGTGCGAACAATGTCTTTAGCATCTGTTACTGCTGTTGGCTAGAAAAATCCCTACCTGTAAGCCTTTCCGACTAACGTCCTGGATGCGGCATGGTTGCCACATATGCCTGAGTGGATCGATTATAGAATCTACTTGCCCTCGTCGGGTGTGATGCAGTGCATGAGGACACCAGATGCACTTCTTCAGTACAGGTCTTCTCCGACTACTAGGAAACTTTTGCTTCGACGTTTGATTTGTTCGGCTTTGCTGCGATCTTCTAGGAGTTCATCGTCTAGGAGGAATTTGAGAACAGGAGTCCACCAATCGTCGGATGTGATCAGTACTTCGTCTGTTGCCGGGGTAGGTTCGCCTCCCGACTGCTCTGGCACTGGTTTCTTCTTGACTGATGGCTCCATTAGTTGCTCGAGAAAGATCCCAGTCGGAACCGCTTCTCGCTTGGATCCCATGTTTGCCAATTCATCTGCAGCATCATTGTATTGTCGTAGGACATGTGTTATCTCTAGCCCATCGAACTTGTTTTCCAGCTTTCTGACCTCCTGACAGTATGCCGCTATGGTATCGTTGAGACATGTCCAGTCCTTCATGACATGGTTGACTACGAGTTGGGAATCTCCGCGCACAACCAGTCGACGGATGCCGAGTGATATAGCAATGCGGAGCCCGTGGATGAGTGCCTCGTACTTGGCGACATTGTGGAAAGCTGGGAAGTGGATCTGTAGAACGTACTTGAGTTTTTTACCGGTGGGTGACGTCAGTACGAAGCCGGCCCCGGCGCCGCCGATCCTTAGAGAACCGTCGAAGTACATTGTCCAGTACTCTAGCTTTGTTGTTATTGTGGGCGTTTGAACTTCTGTCCACTCGGCCACAAAGTCAGCTAGAGCTTGTGATTTGATAGTTGTCTATGGCTGAAAGGTGATGTCGAATGCCACCAACTTGAAAACCCATTTAGCGATTTGGCTAGTGGCCTCGTGGTTATGCAGGACGTCTCCAAGTGGATACGATATGACCACGTGACTTGATGCGATTGAAAGTAGTGCACTAGCTTCCGGACAGTGATGAGTAGGCCATAAAGCAACTTCTGGACCTGCGGATATCTTATTTTGGAGTCGGCAAGGACCTCGCTGACAAAGTAGACTGGCCGTTGGGCTTTTTGTATATGACCCGGTTCGGATCGCTCGACCATCAGCGCCGTGCTGACTACCTGAGTGGTTGCCACCAGATACAACATCAATGATTCTTGGGGCATAGGCGATGCCAACACTGGTGGTGATGTGAGAAATTTCTTGAAGTCTTCGAAGGCTTGCTGGGCTTCGGGAGTGCATTGGAAATTGTCTGCTTTCTTCCATAGCTTGAAAAAGGGCATGCCCCGTTCGCCTAGTCGGGAGATAAACCGGCTGAGTGCTGCCATGCAGCCTGTCAGCTTCTAGATGTCCTTCTGGCTAGTCGGGGGTGCCATGTTCATGATTGCATTGACTTTCTCCGGGTTGGCCTCGATACCGTGATGTGAGATGATGAAGCCAAGTAACTTGCCGGATGGCACACCGAAGGCGCACTTTTCCGGGTTCAACTTCATCTTAAATCTTCAAAGATTTTGGAAGGTTTCCTCCAGGTCAGCGATGAGGTCTTCTTTGGACTTGGTCTTGATCACCACACCATCGACGTAGGCTTCCACGTTGCGCCCAATCTGAGTGTGTAGACACCGCTGAATTGCTCGTTGATACGTTGCTATGGCGTTTTTCAAACCGAACGGCATGGTGATGTAGCAGTATGTGCCAAACGGCATGATGAAAGATATCTTTAGGCAGTCCTCCTCCTTCAGGCTGATTTGGTGGTATCCCGAGTAATAGTCGAGAAAGCTGAGAAGTTTGCACCCTTGTTTAGATCGGTGTAGTCGACGCACATGCGCCATTTACCTTTTTCTTCCGGACCAGAACTGGGTTTGCTAGCCAGTCCGGGTGGTAGACCTCTTTGATGAACCCGGCTACGAGGAGCTTGGTTATCTCCTCCCGAATATCATCTTTCCAGTCCTGTGCGAAGCGCCGTAGCCGTTGCTTGACTAGCTTGGTGTCTATCTTGACATTGAGGGCGTGCTCAATCACCTCCCTTGGTACGCCCGGCATGTCGGATGGTTTTCGTGCGAAGATATCTTTGTTGGCCTGGAGGAAGGTGACGAGCGCGTCTTCCTATTTGGGGTCGAGTCCGGTCTCGACTAGAGTAGTCTTGGAGGGGTCGGAAGGGTCCAGGGGGATCTTCTTTGTGTCAAAGTCCGCTGAAATTCCCGATTTTGCTGCCTTTTTTGCTGGAACTTGGTCATCCTCGACTTCAGTTGTGACAGCTTGCCAAATGCTGTTGCGTCCGACTGCCACCTCTTGCGATTGAGCCAACTCATAGCTCTCCTTGTCGCAGGTGATGGCTTGCTTGACGTCGCTGCGGAGGGAGAGAACTCTGGCTGGCCCGGGCATCTTGAGCACCATGTAAGTATAGTGCGGTATCGCCATGAATTTGGTGAGCGCCGGTCGTCCGAGTATCGTGTGGTACGCGGTCTCGAAGTCGGCGACCTCGAAGTAGATGTTTTATGTGCGGAAGTTATCCCACGTGCTGTTAACGCCAAAATTTGGTATGGTTCTTTATCAGATTCAGTTAAGGGGTAAATTACAGTTAGCTGGCGGAAATTAATCCAGGAGAGACTGAGTTTGGGAACGATCGTGAAGACCGTGGAGAGGCAATTAATATATTATCTATAAATTAGGCAGAGATGATAATTTTTAGGAAACCTGATCTCGTGTCCGATCAGGATTTGTTAATTTTCTTTGTATAGTTAGGAAACTCTTGTTTCGTATCCGATCAGGATTGTATCAACTCAGGGTATAAATACGTATGCCTAGATACCTTGTAAAGGATATCAGATAGATCAATACAAATTCGGCGCATCGCCACCCTTTTCGATGGGTTCTTGCTTCTCGAGCCGGGCTGCATCGGTTAGGTCCGAACTCCTGTGAGAGGGTAAGTCTCGTTACCCTGACTACCTTATCGGCTAGGACTTCCTCGGTTAGGTCCGATATTCTAGCTGATCTATGGTAGTCGGCTTACCACGATATATCTACTCTGTCTACGGCTGCATCAGTTAAGTTTGATCTCTTAGGCCGATTAGGTATATCACATCACACTTGCGTAGATTTATCAGCTTACTGGGTGTAATTTATCATCAGTTTGTGCTGCATCGGTTAGGTCCGACCTACTAAACTGCCAACGATAAGTTATTCCTGCTAGGTTGATAGATTTTACACAAGAGTTTTATCGGAATGTTTAGCCGATAAGTTATCATATAATACATCACAATTGCATTAGATCTATCGGCCCATCGAGGTTCTTTTATCATTATTAATCTGTGCTACATCAGTTAAGTTTGACCTACTAGATTAATAATTATAGATTTATCCTTGTTAAGCCGATGGGTGTCTATGCAATGTTCTATCGGAATGCCTAGCTGATAGGTTATCTTTTATTAGATAAAGCCGACTGTATTGTTTTAATTATTATCTATACTACTGTCGGCTTTCTAGCCGATGCATATGTTCTATCGGCAGTCGGCTAGTTTGTTTTGTTATTAATGCCATCATCGGCTTCCAGTCGATGTACAACTATTATCGCGGTCGCTTATTTATGCCATCATCGGCTTCCAGTCGATGTATAGGTGCTTCAGATTTTTGGCACGCCTGGTGGCACTGAAGATTTTGGATTTTTGAGCATGAAGGATTTTCACGAGATCGGCCGCTTGAAAAACGAGTGTCGGTACATAGCCGATTAGGGCCGATCCATGAAGAGTTTTTTGAAGAAAATAGTGAAGAGGGATTGCATGAAAAACAACAAATCTAAAATCCTCAGTGGTGTCCTAGCGGAATATTTACAAAGAATCAGAAAAGAAGGGCACAGCGGCTATGGCACCGAGAGCAATAGGAAGAACAACGGCAAGATCACAAGGAAGCCGATCAACGTTACAAAAGGACTAAACGGGTATGGCGTGTGAAGAAAAGTGACGATGAGGTTGATCCATCAGCTCCAGTAGACATGGTTTTCTTTTTACCTCAGGAATATAAAGCACTTTCATCTGATGAGGAAGGCAATGAAGAAGTTTTTGTTCAGTTAACATTGCAACCCGATCAAGCTATATTTGATAAGCCTGAAGAATCAAAGCATCGGCATTTGAAGCCATTATATATCAAGGGTTATGTGAATGGGAAGCCGATGACGAAGATGCTAGTTGATGGGGGGCAGCTGTTAATCTAATGCCGTATGCTACATATCGGAAGCTGGGGAAAACCGCCAAAGATTTGATCAAGACAAATATGGTGTTAAAAGATTTTGGCGGGAATCCATCGGAGATGAAAGGCGTGTTGAACGTGGAATTAACAGTGGGGAACAAGACATTGCCTACCACGTTTTTTGTTATCGATGGAAAATGATCATATAGTCTACTCCTTGGCAGGGATTGGATTCACGCAAACTGTTGCGTGCCCTCGACGATGCATCAAAGTCTAATACAGTGGCAATGAGACCAAGTTGAGGTAATCCTAGCAGATCAATCGACCAACATTGCAATGACCGATTTGCCGGTCTAGGAGGCCGATGGTGTCGATTGTTTGTCTGGAAAAGTGTGGGAAGGGGATTATCTTAAGGTCACTAGTCAAGGAATACAGCCGATTCGGCAAGTCGGCTCAGAATTGTTGCTCTGATGGGCACTATTGAAGATTTCGAGGGGAAGTTGGGATAAGGATTTACGTCGGCCGATGATTTGGAAGAAATTGATATATGACCAGGAGATAGGCCAAGGCCGACGTACATAAGTAAAAAATTGTGTCCTGAATTCCGAGAAGAGTTGATAAAATTGTTGAAAGAGTATCGGGATTGTTTTGCTTGGGAATTTCATGAAATGCCAGGATTAAGCCGATCAATTGTTGAACATCGGCTTTCTATTAAACCGGGATATCAGCTGTTTAAACAGGCTCCAAGGAGATTTAAGGTGGAGTTATATGAGTCAATTAAAGCAGAAATCACAAGGTTATATGATGCAAAGTTTATAAGGCCGTGCCGATATGCTGAATGGGTTTCTAATATCGTCCCGGTGGAAAAGAAAAATGGAAAATTGAGGATATGTATTGATTTCCGGGATTTGAATAAAGCTACCCCCAAGGATGAGTACCCAATGCCGATAGTAGATTTGTTGGTGGATGCAGCATCGGGCCACAAGATTATTAGCTTCATGGATGGCAATGCAGGATACAACCAGATTTTTATGGCAGAAGAAGACATACATAAGACTGTGTTTCGATGTCCTGGAGCTATTGGCTTATATGAGTGGGTGGTAATGATGTTTGGATTAAAAAGTGTCAGTGCGACATATCAGAGGGTGATGAATTATATATTTCATGATCTCATCGGCTTGTTAGTGGAAATTTACATCGATGATGTGGTGGTTAAATCCAAGAGTGAGGAAAGCCATATAGCCGATTTGCGAAAGGTGCTGGGAAGAGCAAAGAAATACGGATTAAGGATGAATCCCAATAAATGCACTTTTGGTGTATCGGCTGGGCAGTTTTTGGGTTTTATGGTTCATGAGCGAGGAATTGAAGTTAGTCAACGGAGCATCAGAGCCATCAAGAATACAGAACCACCAAGCAACAAGTGTCGTTGATCGGCAAGATTAATTTTGTAAGGAGATTCATATCGAATTTGTCAGGAAGGATTGAGCCTTTTACTCCATTGTTGAAATTGAAAGCTGATCAAGAGTTTGTGTGGGGGGCAGAATAGCAGAAGGCATTTGATGAAATTAAGAATTATTTAAGTTCCCCACCTGTTTTGATTCCGCCGCAGAAAGGAGTGCCATTCAAGTTATACTTATCGGCCGATGAAAAATCCATCGGGTCTGTTTTAATACAGGAATTTGAAGGGAAGGAGCGAGTCGTGTTCTATCTAAGCAGAAGGCTTTTGGATTGTGAAACAAGATATCCTGTGGTAGAAATATTATGCCTTTGTTTATATTTCTCGTGTACAAAGTTAAGGCATTACATCCTATTGGCTGAATGTACAGTGGTCTGGAAGGCCGATGTGGTAACATACATGTTGTCGGCTCCAGTTTTAAAAGGGTGAGTTGGTAAATGGATTTTTGCCTTGACAGAGTTTGACTTGAGATATGAATCGGCTAAAGCGATCAAGGGACAAGCAATAGCCGATTTGATTGTGCAACACAGAGTTCATGAAGATTATGTGGAGCCGATCCCGTGGACTTTATTTTTCAATGGATCGGTTTGCAAGCATGGATCTGGTATCGGATTGGTCATTGTATCACCTCCGGGGGCAAGTTTTGAGTTTGCTTTTACAATTAAACCCTATCGGACCAATAATCAAGCGGAATACGAGGCGGTGCTGAAAGGACTTCAACTTTTACAGGAGATCAGGGCCGATATCATAGAAATTGTTGGAGATTCCTTGTTAGTGATCAAGCAATTGTCTAGGGAATATGAATGCAGATATGATGTTTTAAGATCATATTATGAGGAATGTAGAAATATATTGAAGGATTTCAGGATGGTATCGTTAGATCATATTCCTAGAGAACAGAATTTAGAAGCTAATGATCTTGCACAAATTACTTCGGGTTATCGGCTGAATAGACAGATTGAGGTTGAAATAGCTGATAGTGATATTCAGAATAAAGCCAATGATTGGAGACAGAAAATACTTGGTTATTTACAAAATCCGTCGCAATCGGTTTCTAGGAAACTTTGGTATAAAGCTACTAAGTATGTGCTACTTGATGGGGAGTTATATTATCGGACTTTTGAAGGAGTTCTGCTGAAATGCCTAAATTTTGAAGAAGCCAAAGTGGTCATGTGCGAAGTGCATGAGGGTGTTTGTGGAACTCATCAATCGGCTCATAAGATGAAGTGGATATTGAGAAGAGTAGGATATTTTTGGCCGACAATGCTGGAGGATTGCTTCAAATATTATAAAGGATGTCAAGATTGCCAGAAATTTGGAAATATACAGCGAGCTCCAGCATCGGCTATGAATCCTATCATCAAACCATGGCCGTTTAGAGGATGGGGAATTGATATGATCGGCCAGGTTTATCCTCCATCAAGTAAAAGACATAAATTCATATTAGCAGCAACAGATTATTTTACAAAGTGGGTGGAAGCAATTCCTTTAAAGAAAGTCACGTCCAAGGATGCGATTGAATTTGTAAAAGAGCATATAATTTATCGGTTTGGAATTCCTCAGACGATAACTACCGATCAGGGATCTATTTTCGTGTCTGATGAGTTTCAACAATTTGTTGCCAGTATGGGAATTGAGTTATTGAATTCATCACCTTATTATGCTCAAGCTAATGGACAGGCAGAAGCTTCGAAGAAGAGTTTGATCAAATTAATTAAGTGGAAGATTGATGAATAGCCGCGAAGATGGCATAGTACATTAGCCGATTCATTATGGGCCTATCGGATGGCATGTCATGGGTCTACTCGGGTGCCACCATATCAGTTGGTATATGGACATGAAGCAGTTTTACCTTGGGAAACTAACATCGGCTCTAGGAGAATTTCTTTGCAAAATCAATTGACAGCCGATGATTATTATAATTTGATGACAGATGAACTCGAGGATTTGGCTCAGAATCGGATGAGAGCGCTGGAAAGGATCAGAGAAAATAAAGCTAGGGTGGCTAGACATTATAACAAAAAGGTGATGAATAAATCATTTACTGTGGGAGATCTTGTATGGAAGTTGATTTTGTCGATCGGGTCTAGAGATAGTAAATTCGGGAAGTGGTTGCCTAATTGGGAAGGGCCCTATCGGATTAATCGTTGTGTACCTGGCAATGCAAATATATTGGAAGATCTTGAGGGAACAGAGTTACTATCCTAGCGTTTGGATCAATTCTTAGATCGGCTAAATGCGGCCAATTTCTAAAATAGTTCAAAGCAAGAGCCGGTGTTGTTACATCGCCTAGAGATAGCCGATATCAATTGGTATCGCCTTTAGATAAAATGTGTGGAGGCCATGGGCCCCGGGTACCTCATAACCATCATATGGGCCACTCGGATAGAGGATGGGCCTAGCCTTGTAATTAGAGATATGGTAACCCTCGGCAAACCTTGCCTTGTACAATAAGGAATATACAGTCCTAGCCGGGTACATTATATCTCTAAGAAGAGATCTCCTAGTCGTAATCCGGCGGGGACTCCTACCTTGTAACCCTGTCCCCTAGTATATAAGGGGAGGCAGGGCGCCCCTTGAGGGCACGGCCAGATGGTTCATCAGAATCGCCACCATAATTCCTCAAAGGAATACATACAAACTGGACGTAGGGTATTACCTCACAACGAGGGCCTGAACCAGTATAAAATCTCCTTGTGTTTTCATCTGCCGAGTAGCCCCATATTTATATTGCCGGTGTAAAACATCGACAGTTGGCGCGCCAGGTAGGGGCTTCGGCGAGATCTACATCTACAAGCTCGATGGATCCAACAACCGGAGTCAACGGCGGTAAACTCTCCCCTGGAGATACAATTGCTTTCGGAAGCCTCGACTTCATCGCTGACCAGATCGGCAACCTCACCTTGGCCAAAACGGACCTGATCCAACCGGCCGAGGAACCAGCCGACTCCGCGCCAGTCGGTCTACACAATGCTGCAGCAACCATCATCGACTTGCTGCGGCAATCTTCCACTTGCCTGGGTCTTGGGACAACTCTTCCTTTCAGTGTTCGACTTGGATTCGGTCTTGAGCCGGCTGAGATCGGGCTAAGGAAGGAGGAGATCGTCAATCTCCCGTTAGGACTCGGCAACGCCGCGGATATCTTCGAACAACATCCGACGTGGCAAACACGATCCCCTGGTGTTCGACTCGGATTCGGCCTAGGGCCGCTCGAGATCGGATCTAGGGAGGTCGGGGTTATAATCACCCCCATCAACTATTCTGACTAGACTCTCAGTCGGACTATGACTCTCAGTCCGATTCCGACTCTAAGTCGGACAGCAGTTCGGCAAGCTTCTCCCCGCCACGAGAAGTCTTCATGGCATCCAAAGGCTCTACTCCTACTCAGGAATCACGCCGACCACACGAGCAACAAGAGGAGGAGCCCCGCCAACCGCAAGAACAACAGGAGGAAGAAGTAAGACGCCTGCATGCCCGCAACGATGGCTTACGCAGGACTGGGCGAACCGCTCAACAACAAACCCTCCAGATAAAAGTCGGTGACCACGATGTCTTCGTCACGCCACAACAGAACGTCGTGGCCGCCGCAACCCTACTAGACATAGTCCAGCTTGGGCCTGATCACCAGGCCACCCTGACGATCGCAAGGATAAAAGCCATGCTTACCGCTGCTGCATGTCAGCAGCACCAACAGTCGGGCGACACACTCATAACGACCAGTCGGTCAGCTTCCCCAACGGGCAGTCTCATCCACCTCAAAGCGACGTTGAGCGGTCGGCTCTAGTTGGCTGCACCCGGAGTCACGCCGAACGTCACTCGGCAACCCTAACAACAACCGGCAACGTCAAAGTGACCGTCGGGACAACCAGGATTTCCGAGGCCGACTACGGCGTGATCTTTGGCAGGATATCAAGGCTCGGCGCCGCGAACACGAGGAAGACAAACAATGCCGACTGGAAGACGAGAATGAGCGCTTTGGCTTCCACCACGAGCAGTTTCGCCGCTGTAGTCGGCGTCGCAGTCCTCATGAAGATGAAGGAGTACCGGCCTTCACCCAGGAGTTACAATAGGCCGACTGGCCATCGGGTTTCAAGCCTACAGGAGTCGAAAAATACGACGGCAAGACCAATCCCGAGTCCTGGCTCACGGTCTATACTACGGCAATCCGAGCAGCTGGAGGAAATCATAAAGTCATGGCTAACTACCTCCCGGTTGCTTTAGCCGACTCAACGAGGACATGGCTAACAGGACTTCCCAAGCAATCAATCGGCTCCTGGGGAGAACTCCGGGAACACTTCATCGCCAACTTCCAAGGAACATACGAGAGGCCATCTTCCGAGTACAACTTATATCAGTTGCATCAAAGGAAGAACGAGTCTCTTCGGGACTTCATCAGGAGGTTTTCTAAGAAGAAGAACTCAATCCCGAACATCAAGGACGAGGTCGTCATCGCCGCCTTTCGAAAAGGAGTGAAAGACACCTCGTTCATCGACAAATTCACGCGGAAGCCTCCCAACTCTGTCAAGGCTTTATTCAACATGGCGAACAAGTATGCCGACTCAGCCGACGCCATTGCTAACGTCCTCGATGACAAGAAGACAAACTGACAGAATAAGCGGGAGGGCACCAACGACACGGTCCCGACTAAAGCTGGGAATCACAAACGCAAGTCAGACAGCTTCATTGTGGTAGTCGGTCACAACCGTCTTTGACCTTCAACAATGGGAGATTATCAGAAGAACAAGTGACACGCTCGGGGGCTCACAAGCCCAAACGCGAGGATGGCATCCCCACTTCCAAATACCGAACAGCTAAGTCGCTTTCTGATCTCTTCACTTGGCCTTGCCAAATGCCGCAACCACCTACACCTAATAGGTGTACAAGCTGTGCTATACCTTTTTTCTGTTTTTGCTCTTAAATGGTTGCAAAAGTACTCGAGTAGCATAAATCCTAATCTGTGAAACTTTGCTCCATGAAAGACGAACTCAAGTCACCCAAAACGTGTGTCTGGGAAAGAGCCATGAGCCAAATCCCGACGCTAGGGGGCTATGACTAGTCGGGCAGAGTGCTTAAACGTAAGGGGTCAACTACTCGGGGAAATTAATATCAAAAAGAGGAAGAACACGTATTTACATATATTATAAAATACATTTTATTCGGGTGATTGTTTTCATCATCAGATGCTACTCATCCGATATCTTTATAGCGCAGGGCCAGCTCCGGATACGCGTGACAGGAACTCAGGGCTGCGAGCCTATCTCCTACGCTCAGGGGCTGGACTAGTCTGCCAAGAATCACTCGGAATGCTCCATGAGGGCTATTGACCGAGTGCTTACGCCGGTCGGGACGTCATCTTCCCCGGCTACGCTCCATAGGGGCTAATAACTGATCTCCGGCGCCAGTCGGAGCTTGGTTACCACTCGACTGGGTGAGGTACGCCCCATGAGGGTCGCCAGCCGAATCCTACGGTAATGCTAGGATCGGGTACCTTATTTGGTCACAACTCTATCAGGTTAGGTACGCCCCATGAGGGTCGCCAGCCGAATCCTATGCTAATGCAAGGTTCGGGTACCTAGCTTGGCTATAACTCTGTTGGGCAGGGTATGCCCCATGAGGGTCGCTAGCCGAATCCTATGCTAATACAAGGTTCGGGTACCCTGCCCGGCTCTCCTGAAGTCAGAGAAGACTTACATCGTCAAAGCGCATCCGGAGTTCTCGTGCACTGCGTCACACCTGAGGAGGGCAAGCAGACCCTGCAATATACCTACTCAGGCACCTGTGGCAACCAGGCTGCATCCAGAACATAAGTTGGAAAGGCTTGCGAATAAGGATTTCTCTGGCTGATTGCGGTTACCGACACCAAAAAACTCATCCTGACATGCAAGGGATGGTGATTTTATAGAGCCTACATTGGGTGGGTCGGTTTAGACCGGCTTACTCAGTAATGGGCCACCAAGATATGAGTTCCTACAGTAGTATGCGCCATGTGGGCTGCCCGCAGGCTGAGTTGAAATTATAGCGCTGGTGCTACCAACAGGAGCCAATGAGGTAAACGGATATGCTTCATGAGAGCCTTATTGCTAAACATATATGTTTAGATATCTGTTCTACCCACCAGGTCTCAAGGATATATCCTTATTCGGATCACAAGCTGGTCCTCATTAAAATTGGGGATGCAGGTATCTTTCTCGAGTACACCTGACCACACAATGGATTTAATTTCATAAAGTGGTACTCGGCCTACATGTGTGGCCATCAGTTGCCATGAGCAACATTATTCCAGCCGATATGACGCTGAAAAGTCTAACTTTCGAGTAGTGCACTACTCGGGAGAGACTATAAAGCTTCTTTTCCCGCTGACATGATGCAGAGGAGTCTAACTTTTGAGTAGTGCACTACTCAGGAGAGACTATAAATTTCTCATTCCCGCTGACATGATGCGGAGGAGTCTAACTTCTGGGTGGGACGCCACTCGGGAAAGACTATAAACCTCTCTTTCCAGCTGACATGACGCTGAAGAGTCCCATATACGAGTAGTATCCTACTCGGCAAGACTATAAATACCCATTCCGACTGACATGAAGTCGAAGAGTCCTACACACGAGTAGTTCCCTGCTCGGCAAGACTATAAATCATATTCCGGTTGACATGATACCGAAGAGTCTCATATACTAGTAGTAATCTAGTCGGGAAAGACTTCCAGGTTAAAGATCTTTGACTTTATGTTTAATTGTCTTCACAATTAAGCACAAAGTCGGGGGCTACACCTAATAGGTGCGCCTATTCAACGCACACTATTCATACTTCTACATGGAGCCCTTCATAGCCTCGCTGCCAGCTGACATGAAGCAGGACTCGGGAGAAGAAGCACTCGGACAAAGAGTACTCGGGAGCAATACACTCGGGAAGACTTCACCGTGGAGGATGAGCACTCGGCATTAGCTGTGACTCAACTATGAAGGTCTCAGGGGCTACTGTGGAGGCCATGGGCCCCGGGTACCTCATGACCAGCATATGGGCCACTCTGATGGAGGATGGGCCTAGCCTTGTAATTAGAGATATGGTAAGCCTCGGCAGACCTTGCCTTGTACAATAAGAAATATACAGTCCTAGACAGGTACATTATATCTCTAAGAGGAGATCTCCTAGTCGTAATTCGGCGGGGACTCCTACCTTGTAACCCTGTGCCCCAGTATATAAGGGGAGGCAGGTGCCCCTTGAGGCACGGCCAGACGGTTCATCAGAATCGCCACCATAATTCCTCAAAGGAATACATACAAACTGGATGTAGGGTATTACGTCACAACGAGGGCCTGAACCAGTATAAAATCTCCTTGTGTTCCTTTGCAATCCACCGAGTTTCCATCTGCCGAGTAGCCCCATATTTATATTGCCGGTGTAAAACATCGACAAAATGAATAAAACATCACCAAGCGAAAATGGAGTAAGATTGACAGATGACAAAGCCGAACAGATTACATTACAACAAAAAGGGATTGTTTCAGAGCAATGTCAGTCATCAATGTTAAGGTTTTACAAGAATTTTTGGATTGTTTCGATCGCGCGCAGGCGGATCTGGTCAATCTCGTCAATGGCATGAATGTCTTGTTCATCAAAACCCGGGATAGTCTTTAAGTTTTTGCTCCGATGAACAACTTGACGCACTGCTGCTGCAACTTTTCGGTTTGGATTGGAGTTCTTGAGGAGCAATTGCCATATCGTCAAGCTTTTTCTTTTCGGTTTGAGCTAACAGCCGATCGTTTTGGATATCTTGGACCATTTTCTGTTGATCAGCACGATCGGCTATACGCTGCCTGAGCTTGATGAGTTGGAACTTGTGGGATTCCAGATATGCTGCAGGAGTCAATGCGTCAATGAGCACTTCGGGCAAATGATGCTCAATTTCTACAAATCTTGCCCGGATCGGCCCGCAGTCTTCCACCAAAGCGTCGATCGGGTTTTCCAGCAGACGAATGATATTCAGCAAGTATTCGCGCACGTCAGCTGGAAAAGATGGTTTGGTTACCGCGCTGGTGGCTGTTTCTTCATCTGCCTCCAAATACTTGCCAATGTCGAAGGAGAACAAATCGGCTAAGGACTACAGATTGACATCGGTAAACGCATCAGTAATGAGTTAAAATGAAATATGGATGTGAAGAGGTTACCTGAGGCAGGACATCGGCAGTTTGAGTGACATCAGCATCAAGTGGATGAGTGGGTTGTTCTTCAGGATGGCCGATGCCTGGTGCTGAAGTAGTAAGAATGGCCTCAACGATGGCTTGGGGGCTGGGTGCTAGAGTTGAAACGGCTATAGAAGTCATCGGCTCGATGCTTGTAAGGACGTTAGGTGAAGGATGAGGGTTGGGAGTCGATGACTCGAGCTGAAAATAAGATCGATGATGAAAAGATGGGAAACAGATAATAATATCAAGAATTAGCGCATACCTGCGGGGATGAAGGGGCCGATGTTGTTTCAATAGCAGGTGGCACCGTGACCACAACATCGGCGCTGGTTTTCTGCTTCTTTTGGGAGGGGCGAGACGCCAGTTTCTTGCGCTTTGGTCCTGTCGACCGTGGTGTACAGAGGAGAGACGATGGAGTAGGAGCACCATGCCCCAAGTGTGGATTGGCCGATGGTGGTTGATATATGATCAGCCGACCGCTGGTGCTTGTTGTTGGCGGTTCCTCGTCAACAGCCTGCAAGATAGGATTGTAAGAGATGATCGGAGAATGATTTAAGGATTGTGGGATGTTACCTCTTCATCGGATTCAACGTAGTTGGAGTTGAGGCGAGAACAGTAGTGGATGGCTAATGAGTTGAATAGGTGTTTCTTCCATTCTGACCACCATCAGGAAAAAAGCTTTCTATTGGCAGTACATACCTCCACATTGGTGGTAGTGCCCAGAGATAGGGATTCTGTTAGCATCCGCATTCGGTCATACTCTAAAGCACTGTTTACATTACCTCGAGCCTGAAGTTTATCAATGAAGAACAGGCTGATGGGGAGTTGACCGAGGCCAAGCTGGCGAGAGCCGATTGATGGATGATAAAATTCATATGACGGTTGCGATCGGCCTTGGGAGAAGCCAGTCGGCAGAAGGTAAGGGGCAATGGCCGACAGAAATATGGTGTTGGATTCATCATCGGCTAGAGCATCGAGTGGATTAAAGTTGGAGGGCATCTCAAATGATGCTGCATCATCATATGCAAACCAAAGTGTGGCCTCCCTGGTGAAGCCATAATAAAAACCTTTGAACCATTGGCTGAGTCCGATGGGAGTCATTTTGCAGCCAGGGAGGGCTGATGCAGCTTCGCCCACAAAGATGCATCGGCGGTAGATGGGTTCTTGTTCCTCTGTATGATCGGCTGGGAAAGTTAGATTGAGGAAGGAAGTCCTGGGAATTGCCTTGGATGTATAGACGTTGAGCCATAATTGCACAAACCACCAAGGACCCCCAATATGGCCGACTGGCTGGCCGGCCGATAGCTTGACTGCCACCTGATGCAGCAGTTGATAAGTGGCACCAAGAAGATATTGCCCCAAAGGGATTTGTTTCCGATCAGCCAAGCATTCTGCCAAGCACTGCATGTTGGTTGTTGGGCCGAGGGTTGCACCACCAAAAACGAATCGTTCTAACCACAAGTTCAAGAAAGCAATGTGTTCCCGATCGTCGACTGGCCTAGTCCCCTTGTTGTGGATTGATATGTACTTGGTCCAGCCGCCGATAGTCTTCGTCTGTAGCCGATGGGTAGGCTTAAATCGGAGGTTGAGGGGGTTGATGTAACTTGTTGTGTTGAGGCAGGTGAGCATGGTTACATCCATCAAAGTTGGGGTCATCGGCCCATGTCCAAACATGAAGGCGTTGAGGGCGTCTGACCAGAAGTTCGAAGCTGATGCAAGCAAAGGTTCTTTTTCTCCATCTCGGCCAGGGAGAGGTTGATGCAGTGGCTGATATTTGCTTCTTCCCAGAGAGTTTTCTTTGCGGCCGATACTCTGATGTACCAGTTCCTCCACCTGGGAAGCTTGCTGGGCCATGATCTGAAGCTATTGGTCCAATCACTGGCTAGCATGGCAGAGTTCTTGAAAGGGATGCGTTGGGTTTTGGCGTTGATGAAGTCTATAGAGTCTTCACTACCCATGGGGCTGTGATAGAAGAAATTTGGATAATCGACGGCCGGGATCATGATTTGGCCTCTAAGGTTCTACAGTAAATAAGAACACGATGAAGAACGAGTGAGGGATATAGCAGATTTAATCTATCTAGGTTACAAAGCAGAAAGACTGATCAAGCAAGAAGGTTACCTCTGGGACAATGATCCCTGAAGCCATCGTGGAAGAAGTGAATGGACGAAGGCCGGTGGTTGTGGAAGAAGATCGCGGCAGTTCGCCTGGGTTCGCCGAAGTTCGTCGAGGTCTCGGAAGAAGTGAGAGGGCTCTGGTGATGTGAAAGCGTAAAGAAAGGAGACTAGGAAGGCGAAGCGATTTATAGAGGAATGATGACCGCGCGGGAATCAAGGCCGTTAGCACTGTTTCAAACAATTAAGGAAAGTGGGCTACCTTGGGCCATCTCGATGTGAAAGGAATCTGAAAGCCCAGATGAGAGAATTTTGAAGTCTTATAAAAAACTCCGAAATTGGGGGGCATGTGTTAACGCCAAAATTTGGTATGGTTCTTTATCAGATTCGGTTAAGGGGTAAATTACAGTTAGCTGGCGAATTTTAATCCAGAAGAGACCAAGTTTGGGAAGGATCATGAAGACCGTGGAGAGGCAGTTAATATATTATCTATAAATTAGGCAGAGATGATAATTTTTAGGAAACCTGATCTCGTGTCCAATCAGGATTTGTTAACTTTCTTTGTATAGTTAGGAAACTCCTGTTTCGTATTCGATCAGGATTGTATCAACTCAGGGCATAAATACGTATGCCCGGGTACCTTGTAAAGGATATCAGACAGATCAATACAAATTTGGCGCATTGCCACCCTTTTCGACGAGTTCTTGCTTCTCGAGCCGGGCTGCATCGGTTAGGTCCGAACTCTTGCGAGAAGGTAAGTCTCGTTACCCCGACTACCTTATTGGCTAGGACTTCCTCGGTTAGGTCCGATATTCTAGCTGATCTATGGTAGTCGGCTTACCACGATATATCTACTCTGTCTACGTCTGCATCAGTTAAGTTTGATCTCTTAGGCCGATTAGGTATATCACATCACACTTGTGTAGATTTATCAGCTTACTGGGTGTAATTTATCATTAGTTTGTGCTGCATCGGTTAGGTCCGACCTACTAAACTGCCAATGATAAGTTATTCCTGCCAGGTTGGTAGATTTTACGCAAGAGTTTTATCGGAATGTATAGCCGATAAGTTATCAGATAATACATCACAATTGCATTAGATCTATTGGCCCATGGAGGTTCTTTTATCATTATTAATCTGTGCTGCATCAGTTAAGTTTGACCTACTAGATTAATAATGATAGATTTATCCTTGTTAAGCCGATGGGTGTCTATGCAATGTTCTATCAGAATGCCTAGCCGATAGGTTATCTTTTATTAGATAAAGCCGACTGTATTGTTTTAATTATTATCTATACTACTGTCGGCTTTCTAGCCGATGCATATGTTCTATCGGCAGTCGGCTGGTTTGTTTTGTTATTAATGCCATCATTGGCTTCCAGTTGATGTATAACTATTATCGCGGTCGCTTATTTATGCAATCATTGGCTTCTAGTCGATGTATAACTGCTTCAGCTCATATCGGCAATCGGCCGATGAAACGAGTCCAAATTGGCTTCCAGCCGATTGGCTCACCGATCTAATGTTTCTATCTCCTTGTCAATTGCAGGGTCAAATTGACTGGCACGCCTATGAACCTCAAATTTAGGACCTGCACTGGAGTTAAGCAAATCTCCCAGGCCTTCGCGTGTCTAGTGCATCAAACCAGATCATCGGCTCGTTCTCAACGCTGCCGGTGATTTTCGGTGTCAACACGTGCCGAAGGTGACCGACAAAGTTATCTGTCCGAGGGGGTTGAAGACAGGCCGGGAATTATCCTGTGGAAGGGCGCAATGCTTGGCCGTAGTTCTGAACAAGGGATTTTCATCTCATCCAGGGTCTTGCGAAGAGATATTGAGCGCGTTGCCTCCGTCTATGAGAACTTTCTTCAACTTGATATTTTTGACAACCGGGTCCAGGACGAGTGGATAGCGTCCCGTGTGTGAAACCCGATCTGGGTGGTCTGCGTGGTTGAATGTGATGGGCATATCTGACCAACGCAAATACTGGGGGGCGTCTACTGTAGAGACCGCGTTGACGTCGCGTGCTGTTGGCTTCTGCTTTCGCTTGGACTCATACGCAAACGGCCCTCCGAAGATATGGTTGAGCTCGGCCTAGGGATCTTGAAAGTCATCGGTCGGGCCTAAATCTGGCTTGTCTTTGTCTTTGTCGGCGCTAGATGATGAAGCATGCTCGGAAGCAAACTTCTTGAGCATGAAGCAGTCCTTGGCCGCGTGTTTACCCTTGGGTGGAAGGGGCAAGGTCCATTCATACCCTTCTGGTACTCGTTGTTCCTTGGGGGTCGCGACCAGGTCCGCTCCATGTTGGCCACCTCGTTGTCCGACTTCCACTTGCGGCTGCCGGATTTGTTCTGTGATGCTATTGTCGGCTTTGGCTTTTGGTCCTTCTGCCAGGACTCTTTCTTCTCATCGAGGGCCTCTACGACCGCCTTGGCCAAGTCGGCATATTTATTTGCCATATCGAAGAGAGCCCTGACAGAGGCTGGAGGCTTCCGAGTGAATTTTGCAATGAACGGGTCCCTTGCGGAAGGCGGCGATGATGACCTTGTCCTTGATCATTGGGATCTGGTTGCGCTTCTCGGAGAACCTTTTGATGAACTCATGGAGAGACTCGTTCTTCCTTTGGTGCAGCTGATAGAGATCGTGCTCAGAAGATGGCCGCTCATAAGTCCCCTGAAAGTTGGCTATAAAACATTCCCGGAGTTCCCCTAGGAGTCGATCGATCGCCTCGGGAGCCCTGTTAGCCATGTCCTCGCTGAGTCGGCCAGGGAGACCGAGAGGTAGTTAGCCATGGCTTTGTAGTCACCTTCGGCAGCTCGGATCACCAGAGTATATACGGTGAGCCAGGACTCGGGGTTAGTCTTGCCATCGTATTTTTCGATCCCCGTAGGCTTGAAGCTCGACGGCCAGTCGATATCTTGTAGCTCTTGGGTGAAGGCTGGTATGCCTTCATCTTCATGAGGGCTCCGGCTCCGATCGCGGTGGTTAAACCGCTCGTGGTGGAGACCGAAACACTCATGCTCGTCCTCCAGTCGGTGGCGCTCGTCGTCTTCGCGTTGGCAGCGCCGAGCGTTGATGTCTTGGCAGAGATCATGTTGTAGACAGACTCGGAGGTCTTGGTTGAACCGACGATCATCTGGGACGCGCCGCCGATTGTTGTTGTTTGTGTTGCTAAGAGATGTTTGCCGTGACTCCGCGTGCGGCTGACTTGAGCTGGCCGCCTGGCGTCGTGCTGATGCGGACAAGACTGCCGCTGGAGAACCTGACCAGTTGGTCGATACAAGTGTATCGCCCGACTGCTGGTGCTGTTGATAGGCAGTAGCTGTTATCATCGCCTTGATTCTGGCTATAGTCGGGTGGCCTGATGATCAGGCCCGAGCTGGAGCGTGTCCAGCAGGGTTGCAGCGGCCACGACGTTCTGCTGAGGCATGACGAAGACGTTGTGGTCGCCGACTCTAGTCTGGAGGATCTATTGCTGAGCGGTTCACCCAGCCCTGCGTAGCTCGTCATTGCGAGCCTCGCATTTGGCCTCCTCCTGTTGCCACAGTCAGCGGGCCTCCTCTTCCTGCTCCTGCTGTACTCGGTGCACCTTCGGTGGTGGGGTCAAAGCCATGAAGATCTCACGGGGGAGAAGAAAGCTTGCCGGACTGGTGTCCGAACTGGTGTTCAAACCGCTGTCCGACTTAGAGTCGGAATCCGAGCAATTGATCGGAGTAAGGACGACTCCGACTTCCCTAGATCCAATCTGGAACGGCTCTGGGCCATGTCCAAACTGAAGCATAGAGGATCGGGTTTGCCGCGTGGGATGTAGATCCGTGGCGTTGCCGAGTCTGCATGGGAGATTGACGATATCTCCCCTTCCTAGCCACGGGTCGGGCTCGAGGCAAGCGTGAGTCAGACGCGAAGGAGAGAGTTGTCCGAGACCCGGCCAGGTGGTAGATCGCCGTAGCAAATCGACGAGGGTGGCTGCAGCGTCTTGTGGGCCGACTAGCGCGGAGTCGGCTGGTTCCACGGCCGGTTGGATCAGGTCTGCGTCGGCCAAGGTGAGATTGCCGAACATGTCGGCGACGAAGTCGAGGCTTCCAAATGAGATTGTATCTCCGGGGGAGAATTTGCCGCCATCGACTCCGATTGCTGGTTCCATCAAGCTTGTAGATGTAGATCTCGCCGAAGCCCCTACCTGGCGCGCCAACTGTCGATGTTTTACACCGGCAATATGAATATAGGGCTACTCGTTGGATCAAAACTTGGTGGATTGCAAAGGAACACGGGGAGGTTTATACTGGTTCAGGCCCTTGATGTGTGGTAATACCCTACGTCCAGTTGTGGTGTATTCCATTGAGGATGTATGTTCACTTCTATGAGCTTATGCCCTCAGGGGGCGCCCTGCCTCCCCTTATATAGGGGGACAGGGGTACAAGGTAGGAGTCCTAGCCGAATTATGGCCAAGGGATCTCCTCTTAGACATATAACTTGCTCGACTAGGACTGTATATTACTTATTGTACAAGGCAAAGTCTGTTGGGTTCTACCATATCTCTAATTACAAGGCTAGGCCCATCCTCTGTCCGAGTGGCCCATATGCTTATGATGAGTACCGGAGCCCATGGCTTCCACAAGTGTGCGCCGAATAGGCACACCTATTAGGTGTAGCCCCTGATTTTGTGCCTAATTGCGAAACAATTAAACATAAAGTTAAAAATCTTTAACGTTGTAGTCTTTCCTGAGTAGTATACTACACGGTATGTAGACTTTTCAGCATCGTGTCAGCTGGAAGAATTTTTACTCAGGGGAATTTTTGGCTAAGCATGTAAGCCGAGTACCACTTTTTGGATTTTAACCCAATATGTGGTTAGGTGTGCTTGAGAGATACCTGATCCCCAATTTTAATGGAGACTAGCTGTTGATCCTTATAAGGATATATCCTCAATACTTAAAATAATCAAGATACTCGAATGTATACACCCGGCTATAGGCTTAGCATGAAGCGTATCTGATTATTTAATTGGTTCTTGTAAAATAGCACCTGCATCGCGATTTTAACGCGACCAGCGGGCGACCCAATAGGGCATGCTATTTAAGAACTCATATCTTTGGTCTATTACTAAGTAAGTCGGCCTAAACCGACCTACCTAGCGCAGCCCTATAAAATTGGCATCCCTCATATGTCAGGATGAGTACTTCAGCGTCGGTATCCACAATTAGCCAGAAGAATCCTTGTCCACAAGCCTTGCCGACTTACGTTCTTGATGCAGCATGGTTTCCATAGATGCTCGAGTAGGTATATTGTAGGATCTGCTTGCCCTACTCAGGTGTGACGCAGTGCATGAAAACTCTAGATGCACATCGACGATATAGGTCTTCTCTGACTACAATAAAGGTTTTGCTCTATCACTTGATTTACTTAGCTTCACTGTAATCTTTAGGAAGTTCTTCTTCTAGTGAAAATCGAATGATTGGAGTCTCCCAGTCTTGAAAAATAATGAGCACCTCCGTAGATTACAGGTTTGATGTTGCTCCCGATTGAAAGCTCCAGTAGTGGCTTGTTGCCATGTTTTTGCCAGATAGGTACCCGAACACTGCTCTAGCATAGGATTCGGTTAGCAACCCTCTTGGGGCATACCCAACCTGACAAAATTGTAGCCGAATAAGGTACTTGAACCGTGCATTAGCATAGGATTTGGCTGGCGACCCTCATGGGGCATACTCTACCCAACAAATTTATGGCCAAATAAGGTACCTGAACCTTGCATCGGCAGAGGATTCGGCTGGCGACCCTCATGGGGCGTACCCTACCCAGTAGAGTGGTACCCGAGCTCCGACTGGTGCCGGAGGTCGGTTATTAGCTGAATAAGGTACCCGAACCTCGCATTAGCATAGGATTCGGCTGACGACCCTCATGGGGCGTACCTTACCCAACAGAGTTGTGACCCAATAATGTACCCAAACCTAGCATTAGCATAGGATTCGGCTGGTGACCCTCATGGGGCGTACCCTACCCAGCCAAGTGGTACCGAGCCCCGACTGGTGCCGGAGGTCGGTTACTAGCCCACATAGAGCGTACCAAAGTAAAGGTGACATTCGAGTCCTGACTAGCGCGAGTACTTGGACAATAGCCCTCGTGGATCATTCCAAGTAATTCTTGAAGCGTCGCACTCCAAGTGTATCATGGCAAATTGGTCCAGCCCTCGAGCGTAGGAGATAGGCTCGTTAGCCCTGAGTTCCTGTTTGCGTATCCGGAACTGGCCCTGCATTACAAAAATATTGGATGAGTAGCATCTGATGAAGAAAACAATTACCCGAAGAACATTTATGTATTTTACAATAGATGTAATATGTGTTCTCCTCTTATTGATATTAATTTCCCCGAGTAGTTGACCCTTACGTTTAAGCACTCTGCCGACTAGTCATAGCCCCCTAGCGTCGGGAGTTGGCTCATGGCTCTTTCCCAGACATGTGTTTTGGGTGACTTGAGTTCGTCTTTCATAGAGGAAAGTTTCACAGGTCAGAATTTATGCTACTCAAGTACTTTTGCAATCATTAAGAGCAAAAACAGAAAATGCGCAGAATGTACACCTATTAGGTGTAAGCTGCTGCGGCATTGACGAGGCTGAGTGAGGAATATCATATAAAGGAAAAAATATTTATCAGAAAGCAACTTAGCTGTTCGGTATTGCACAAGTTGGGAGTGGGGATTCCATCCTTGCATTTGAGCTTGTGAGGCCCCGAACATGTCACTTGTCGTTCTGATAATCTTTAGTTCTAGGAGGTCGAAGACAGTTGTGACTGACTGCCACAATGAAGTCATCCAACTTGCGTTTGTGGTTCCCAGCTTTAGTCGGGGCCGCATCATCGGTGTCCTTCCGCTCTTTCTGTCAGGGTGCCTTTTTTGTCGTCAAGGGCCCTAGCAACAGCGTCAGCCGAGTCGGCGTATTTGTTCGCCATGTCAAACAAAGCCTTGACAGAGTTGGGAGGCTCCCAAGTGAATTTAGCGATGTATGGGGTGTCTTTGACTCCTTTTCGAAAGGCGGTGATGACAACCTCGTCCTTGATCATTGGGATTGAATTCCTCTTCTCAGAAAATGTCTTGATGAAATTACGAAGAGACTCATTCTTCCTTTGATGCAACTGATACAGATCATACTCGGAAGATGGCCTCTCGTACATTCCTTAGAAATTGGCGATGAAGTGTTCCCAGAGTTCTCCCCAGGAGCCGATTGATCTCTTAGGAAGTCTTGTTATCCATGTCCTCGCCGAGTCAGCTAGAGCAACTGGGAGGTAGTTAGCCATGGCCTTGTGATCTCCTCCAGCTGCTCGGATCGCTAGAGTGTAAACTCTGAGCCAGGACACAGGGTTGGTTTTCCTGTCATATTTTTCAATTCCAATTGGCTTGAAGCCTGACGGCCAGTCAACTTGTTGCAGCTCGTGGGTGAAGGCCGGTACATCTTCATCTGTGTGAGGACTCCGACTCCAACTATGGTAGTGAAACCGCTCAAGGTGGAGGCCGAAGCGCTCATTCTCGTCTTTTAGTAGGCAACGCTCATCTTCCTCGTGTTCGCGGCGTCGTGCATTAATGTCTTGCTGAAGATCACATCGTAGTTGGCCTTGGACGTCCTAGTTATCCCGACGGTCATCTTGATGTCAGTGCTGCCGGTCATTATTGTGGTTGCCGAGTGACGTGTGGCGTGACTCCATGTGCGGCTGACTAGAACCGGCCACTCATCGTCGTGTTGATGCATATGAGATCGCCGTTGGAGAAGCCGACTTGTTAGTCAGTATGAGTGTGTCACCCGACTGTTGACGCTGCTGGCATACAGCAGCGGTGATCATGGCTTTAATCCTTGCTATCATCGGGATGGCCTAGTGATCAGGCCCAAATTGTAGTGTATCCAGTAGAGTTGCAGCGGCCACAACGTTTTGTTGAGGAGTTACGAAAACGTTGTGGTCGCCGACTCGGGTCTGGAGGAGTCTTGCGTCTTCCTCCTATTGTTCTCATAGTCGGCTAGCTTCCTCCTCTTGTTGTTCTCGTAGTCGACGTGCCTCCTGAGTGGGAGTTGAACCCTTGGATATCATAAAGACTTCACGCAGCAGAGAGAAGCTTGCCGCACTGCTATCCGACTTAGAGTTGGAGTCCGACTGAGAGTCAGAGCTAGAATAGTTGAGGGGGGTAATAACGACCCCAACCTCCCTAGATCCAATCTCGAGTGGCTCTGAGCCGTATCCAAGTTGAACTCCAGGGGATCGGGTTTGCTGCATCAGATGCTGATTGAAGTTATCCGTGGCATTGTTGAGTCCGAATGGGAGATTGACGATCTCCTCCTCTCTTAGCCCGATCTCGGCCGGCTCAAGACTGAGTCCGAGTTGTGGAGGCCATGGGCCCCAGGTACCTCATCACAAGCATATAGGCCACTCGGACAGAGGATGGGCCTAGCCTTGTAATTAGAGATATGATAGAACCCGGCAGACTTTGCCTTGTACGATAAGGAATATACAGTCCTAGTTGGGTAGGTTATATCTCTAAGAGGAGATCCCTTGGCTGTAATCTTGTTGGGACTCCTACCTTGTACCCTTGTCCCCCAGTATATAAGGGGAGACAGGGCGCCCCCTAAGGGCATACAGAGAGGTTCATCAGAATCTCCACAACTACAATTTCTCAAAGGAATACACCACAACTGGACGTAGGGTATTACCTCACATCGAGGGCCTGAACCAGTATAAACCCCCCATGTTCCTTTGCAATCCGATGAGTAGCCCTATATTCATATTGCCGCTGTAAAACATCGACACGAGTTGAAGACTGAAAGAAAGAGTTGTCCCTAGACTTGGGCATATTGGAGATCGCCGTAGCATGTCACCGAAGATCGCTGTAGCGTTACGTAGGCCAACCTGCGCGGAGTCGGTTTGATCTCTAGCCGATCGGATCGAATCCAAGTCGGACAGGGTAAGGTTGCCGAATTCATCGGTGATGAAGTCAAGGCTCCCGAAGGTCATTGTTTGTCCGGGGAAGAAGTAGATGCCGTCAACTCCGGTGAGTGGATCCATCAGGCTTGTTGAAGATGATCTCGCCAATGCCCCTACCTGGCGCACCAATTGTCGATGTTTTGTATCAGCAATAAGAATATGGGGCTACTCGTGTTCCTTTGCAATCCGACTAGTAGCCCTATATTCATATTGCCGGTGTAAAACATCAACAGTTGGCGCACCAGGTAGGGGCTTCGGCGAGATCTACATCTACAAGCTCGATGGATCCAGCAACCGGAGTCGACGGCAGCAAATTCTCCCCTGGAGACATAATAACTTTCGGAAGCCTCGACTTCGTCGCCGACCAGATTGGCAATCTCACCTTGGGCGACACAGACCTGATCCAACTGGCCGAGGAATCAGCCGACTCCATGCCAATCGGCCCGCAAGATGCTGCAGCCACCCTCGTCAATCTACTGCGGTGATCTACCACCTGTCCGGGTCTCGGGACAACTCTCTCCTTCGGCATCTGACTCGCGCTTGGCCTTGAGCCGGCCCGGGTCGGGCTAGGAGGGGGAGAGATCGTCAATCTCCCTTGTAGACCCAGCAACGCTGCGGATCTACATCCCACATGGCTGACCCGATCCTCTATGCTTCAGTTTGGATACGGCCCAGAGCCGTTCCAGATTGGATCTTGGGAGGTCGGAGTCATCCTTACTCCAATCAACTACATGGATTCCGACTCCAAGTCGGACAACGGTTTGAACACCAGCATGGCGAGTTTCCTTCTGCCCCGAGAGATCTTCATGGCTTCAATCCCCCCACCGGAGGTGCGCCAACTTCAAGAGGAGCAACAAGAGGAGGTACGCCAACTAGGGCAACAGGAGGAGGCCGAACGCGAGGCTCACAACAACGAGCTATGCAGGGCTAGGCGAACTGCTTAGCAACAGATCCTCCAGACTAGAGTCGGCGACCACGACGTCTTCGTCAAGCCACAACAGAACATCGTGGCCACTGCAACCCTGTTGGACACACTCCAGCTCGGGCCTAATCATCAGGCCACCCCGACTATCACCAAAATTAAAGCCATGATCACAGCTGCCGCATGTCAGCAGCACTAGCAGTCAGGCGAAACACTTATACCGACCAATCGATCGGGTTCTCTAACGGTAGTCTCATCAGCATCAGCGCGACGCCGGGCGGCTGGCTCTAGTCAGCCACACGCTGAGTCGCAACAGTTGTCACTCGGCAACTCAAACAACAACAACCGGCGGTGTCCCCAGTACAACCGCCACAACAACCAAGATCTCCGCACCCACCTGTGACATGATTTTCGCTACAATATCAACGCTTGGCGCCGCGAACACGAAGAGGACGAGCGACGTCGACTGGAGGACAAGAACGAGCGCTTCGGCCTTCATCAAGAGTGGTTATACCGCTGAAACCGGAGCCGGAGCCCTCTTGAAGATGAAGGTGTTCTAGCCTTCACAGAAGAACTACAACAGGTCGACTGGCCATCGGGCTTCAAGCCTACAGCGATAGAAAAATATAATGGCAAGACCAATCCGGAATCCTGGCTCACCGTATATACCCTGGCAGTTTGAGCTGCCGGAGGTGACCACAAAGCCATGGCTAACTACCTCCTGGTTGCCCTGGCCAACTCAGTGAGGACATGGCTAACAGGGCTCCCAAGGCGATCAATCAGCTCCTAGGGGGAACTCCGAGAGCGCTTTATAGCAAATTTCCAGGGGACTTATGAGCGGCCGTCTTCTGAGCACGATCTCTATCAGCTGCACCAGAGGAAGAATGAGTCCCTCCGTGAGTTCATCAAAAAGTTCTTCGAGAAGCGCAATTCTATCCCCATGATCAAGGACGAGGTTGTTATCGCCGCCTTCCGCAAGAGAGTCAAGGACGCCCCGTTCATTGCAAAATTCACTCGGAAGCCGCCAACCTCTGTCAGGGCCCTCTTCGATATGGCAAAGAAATATGCCGACTCGGCCGAGGTGGTCGCAGAGGCCCTCGAAGGGAAGAAAGAGTCCCGGTGGAAGGACCAAAAAGCCAAAGCCGACAACGAGCCATCGCAGAACAAATCCGGCAGCCGCAAGCGGAAGTCGGACAACGAGGTGGCCAACATGGAGCAGACCCGATCGCAACCAACGAGTACTAGAAGGTTATGTGGGCCCTGCCCCTTTCATCCCAAGGGCAAGCATGCGGCCAAGGATTGCTTCATGCTCAAGAGGTTTGCTTCCGAGTAGGCTTCATCATACGGCGCCGACAAGGACAAAAACAAGCCAGATTTGGGCCCGGCCGACGATTTTCAAGATCCCCAGGCCGAGCTCAACCACATCTTCGGAGGGCCGTCTGCGTTTGAGTCCAAGAGAAAGCAGAAGCTTATGGTGTGTGACGTCAACACGCTCGTCACCTTCCTCCAGGCCAACAAAGATATCTTCACATGGAAACCGTCCGACATGCCGGGCGTACCAAGGGAGGTGATCGAGCACGCCCTCAATGTCAAGATAGACGCCAAGCCAGTCAAGCAACGGCTATGGCGCTTCGTATAGGACCAGAAAGATGCTATTCGGGAGGAGATCACCAAGCTGCTCACAACCGGGTTCATCAAAGAGGTCTACCACCCGGATTGGTTGGCAAACCCAGTTCTGGTCCAGAAGAAAAAGGGTAAATGGCACATGTGCGTCGACTACACCGATCTAAATAAGGCATGCTCCAAGGATCCATTTGATCTACCAAGAATAGATCAAGTGGTGGATTCAACCGTGGGGTGTGAACTTCTCAGCTTTCTCGACTGTTACTCGGGATACCACCAAATCAGCATGAAGGAGGAGGACTGCCTCAAAACGTCTTTCATCACGCCGTTTGGCACATATTGCTACATCACTATGCTATTCAGTTTGAAAAACGCTGGAGCAACGTATCAACAAGCAATTCAGCGGTGTCTACACACTCAGATCGGGTGCAATGTGGAGGCCTACATTGATGACATGGTGATCAAGACCAAGTCCAAAGAAGACCTCATCGCTGACCTGGAAGAAACCTTCCAAAATCTTTGAAGATTCAAGATGAAGTTGAACCCGGAAAAGTGCGCCTTCGGTGTGCCATCCGGCAAGCTACTCGGCTTCATTGTATCGCTTCACGGCATCGAGGCCAACCCGGAGAAAGTCAAAGGAATCATGAACATGGCACCCCTGACTAGCCAGAAGGACGTCCAGAAGCTGACAGGCTACATGGCGGCACTCAGCCGATTCATTTCCCGACTAGGCGAACGGGGCATGCCCTTTTTCAAGCTACTGAAGAAGGCAGACAATTTCAAATGGACTCCCGAATCCCAGCAAGCCTTCGAAGACTTCAAGAAATTCCTCACATTACCACCCGTGTTGGCGTCACCTATGCCCCAAGAGCCATTAATGCTATATCTGGCGGCAACCACTCAGGTAGGCAGCACGGTGTTGGTGGTCGAGCGATCCGAACCGGGTTACATTGACAATACCCTACGTCTAGTTGTTGTGTATTGCCTTTGAGGTTTCTCTGGTGAGATTCTGATATTTGCTGATTCTTTGCCCTTAGGGGGAACCCTGTCTCCCGTTATATACTGAGGAGACAGGGGTACAGGGTATGAATCCCAGTCGGACTCTGACCAAGGAATTTCCTTCTAGGAATACAACGTGCCCGACTAGGACTATATCCTTTCCTTGTCGTGCAAGTTAATACATGCCGAGTCCTATCATACCCCTAATTACAAGGTTAGGCCCATCCTCTGTCTGAGTGGTCTTAGTGCTTCTCATGAGGTACCCGGGGCCCATGGCCTCCACAGTCTTCATCTTCATAGACTTCTGAGGGAACAAAAGCAAGGGTGAGTACGTGAGGTACTCAACAAGTCATGGGAGTAAAGTGGCATGTAGGGTTTAGCAAGGAGGGCTAGGGTTTATTTTGCAAATGTAACTTTAAAAGATTTTGAGTTTTTGGAAAAATTCTAAGTGTGCTCTTTAAGTTGTCGAAAAGAAGCTCACGCTTCAATCCATTCCGTGAGTTGCTTTGCAACAACTCACCACAATTAAGTTAATCGGGAAGAGACTCGCATCTCAACCCATTCCAAATGTCAGGGACTTGTCACAGTTTTTGATTTAGAGCGTATCCTCCATTAGTACCTTCATTTAGGTGTATTCTCATTTTTATACTCAAAACCTTTCTTACTTAACTCAAACAACTTAACTATGGTGTTATTCAACACCCCGGGTCACATAGGCTTGTTTCAGGCCACACAGGCCATCCATCAGTCACACAGACCAATTCTAGTAACTATTCCCAACCCGTAAAACAATTCCACAAACATTCACAAACAAAATTACACTAGAGGAATCACTTCACATCCATCGGTAACCATGGGCATGACTGTTTGAACAGTTTATAAACTTTTGCAAAGGGTGCACGCTTTACCCACACGACGTGAGCTTACTCCCACATTGGCCAAGTAGGGAGGTGTCGCGTCTGGATTTTTTGTTTTCCGTTCTTGTTGCCGATTGCGAAAATCCATCTCCGGTTTATTCGCCTCAAACAGCTCAATGAAAAATTTCATAATAAAAAGGAATTAATATGATTAAATAATTAATTACGGTGTGATTTGTTGCTGTTTTCTTAATCGGGTTTATTTGGATTTCGGAAGTGGAGCTTGTTTCCCAATTTTTTTCCCCTAAATTCCTAGACTCTAAATTTTCGCATCCGTATCAATTTCTAGTTTGCCTGGAGATCCAATTTCATTCTCTATTTCTCCAAATAATCTCAACAAACTCAAGGGTCCGAATTTGGCAATTTTCCGCAAAACCCCTACATTTTTCCCTTTTCATTTTCCGTCCCTCCCTCTTCTTTTCTCTTTTCCACCTAGCCCCTGCCTTCCTTTCTTTTTCTCTTCTGCTCCTTCTTCTTCTACCTTCGGAAGGAAGGCCGAAGGCCTGCCTCCTCCTCTCACGGCCAGCCTAGCTGCCGTGGCCTGCGCCGCCTGGCTGCCCGGCCCGGCCTGCTCCCGCACCGCCACGCCTCCTCCGCCATGTCGCCGCAGGACTCCACCGCTAGCCCGCCCTAACTGCGCCTATATATATATATATTTATGTGCAGCCGTCAGTGTTTTTCCCCTTCTCCCCAGCCAGTGCCGCTGCCATCTTCCTCCAGAGCCACGCCGAGCCAACGCGCTGCCATCACGCCGAGCCGTCGACGCTGCTGGTGAGCACCGCCACCCCTGCGGCATTTTTCCCTAGCTGACACTGTTGTTGCCCTCGCCCACCTCTTTTTCCCGGCCGACGACGCCGCCGCGCGCCGACGCCCGTCCACCGCCGCCGCCGGTTCGCCGCCCCTGCGCCACCCTACGCTACTGCCCGGGCCGTGGCCGAACAGCCGACCGACAGGGACAGGGCCCTATTCTCCCTGGTGGCTTTGACATTTGGGCCCCGCGTCTAAAAATATTCCCCTCAACCTACACCGTTGGATCTCCTAGATTGAATCTCAGCCGTAGGTTTTCTTAGTCCAATCTTGCCACATCACCTTGCCATGTTAGCCCTAGTTCTCGCCCTGTCATCGCCACATCATCCAATCTGGTATACATGTCGCCATGTGGCATCCACGTCATCTCGTCCACTGCACCTCTCACTCTTCTGATCCATAAACCGAGTCAGTCATGAACAATCTCACTGACCAGTGGTCCCTGCTCCTTTTTCTCCACAAAAACAATTCAATTCCCGAATCCAGGGAATATTTCTTCTCTTTTACCCTCGGATTTCCCTATTCTCAAACTTCCGGAGTTCATATCTCATCTGTCCGGACTCCAATTTGACCCATTCTTTTTCCTAAATTCTTCTTAAATTGAGCTCTACCTCCTGGTTTAGTTGGTTATCCTGTGATACCTTGTCACCCTAGCCTTTGTGAGTTGAACATACGGGTCAACTCAGGGTAGAGTAGTAAATGCTTAGCCCCGCTCAAGTTGTTTTACAAGCAAAATATAATAATGATTAATGATATACTTATCACTGTTTTATTTGAGCTGTGTGGCTGTGTGCTATCTTTCCGGTAGCATGTGTTGCACCATGTAGTAAACAACGGGTGGATAAATTGTTTTGGACTGGGGTGACGGGTCGTTCTGTATGAACCTAGTAAGAGGGTGAGGTATCTGTGTGATCCTTACCAAGTTAGGTCTCGGTGTGAGCCTAATGTGAAGCTGTGTGCTATTGTAGTTTTGGCAAGTTGCACTAGTCAATTAAGGACTTTACTTCATAAGTCAATGATCTGAGCCTAACGTACAACCACATGCCCTATTGGGAAGGACCTGGCCCAGTAGGATTCTGAGTCTTGGCACTGCCGGCCCAGGTGGTTAGATGATAGGTTTTATGGTTAGCCATGGGTACTTTCTTGTCTATGTGAGGGAAAGGTGTCTCATGGGGGAAGGCAGTGTTGAGGCAGAGTTTCTAAAAAGGGTTGTTACAGATTCCTTGGCCGCACACAATGAGAAGTGTGACACTTGCACATGGCCGTCAAGAGGATGATGTATCTTGTGGGTAAAGCTGTACAACCTCTGCGGAGTGTTTAACTAATCTATTCAAATAGCCGTGTCCGCGGTCATGGACGTGCTCGGTGAATTCAAATGAGGGGTAGTTTGCGAAAACAAGGGATGGTAATGATGCTGTGTGCAGGGAAATGAAGTTAGCTATGTGGTCCTGTGTGGACAGGTCCTGTATGGATGGTTGGATGGTAACACCCGTTATTTAAAGTGTTGTTTTTAACTCTGTTTACAAATTGTTTATAACTGCAACTGCTGTGTTATGCAAAATAGCCTTAACGTTTCTTTGTCAGCTGTGCATATGCATATTTCCATGTACTTGCTGAGTATTCCATGTACTCACCTTGCAATTCCCCCCAATTCCAGAAGAAAGGTTTTCGCTGTTTCCGGAGGAGTTTGCTGCTGAAGACGAGGAATAGGCCGTGTGCCCTAGTTAACTACCTGTGGCATGTTAAGTGGAGCTTCCATGTATTTATTTTTATTTCCGCTGCTATCTTGTTTTCTTTAGGCCCTTCGTGGCAGAATAAATGTAAACTTTAGCCATAAGGCTTTGTCACAGTCAATTTATTAATAAATAGTTTGTTTTCCTTCATGATATTGGCTGTGATATTATTCTTGTGACTGTGTGTGCTAGCGTGATCCTAGGCTAGGACGTGTACACAGAGGGTCCTGTTTTGGGGCCCCACAGGGTTGGTAGCTGAGCCACGTCGACTGTAGGTCATAGCCTTAGTTAGCCTGGTCGTACTTCAAAACCATTTTAAAAGAATCACAAAATAATATAATTTGTTCCTTCTTTACTCACTCTTTCTTGACTCTTCCCTTTTTCGGAAATCTTCCCTTACCTGCTTTAATTTCTACCGTCAGCCATGGAAGGAGGATCTACACTAGTGATGCATTGGGTCTCATGAAGCTTCGTCGTGGACCAGGGTTTAGTTGTAGAAGTGGCTCTTGTTTTTGGGTCACTTTGCTTGTAGTTAGTAGTTCACATTAGTAAGTCATTAAGGTTGTGTGTTAGAGACGTTGTTTTTTTTTTGGTTTTGGTTCTTCCCTTTTCCGGTTTATCGTGTGTTTGCCTTGGTCTGGATGTGCTATTCTACCCCATTAGTTGCCCTTCTTCTTAGAGCTGTTCTCACCTTCGTAGTACCTCACTAATGGGCCACAATTTTATTGGATTCTGGAGCTTCGCATTCATTTGTTTCTTGGATTTTTGCTTCTCAACATCAGTTTCCCACCATACCTCTTAAGTGCTCCTTGCTTATCCAAACCCCGCGGTCAGAAATGAGAACCCAAACCGGTTGTCCAAGAGTGAAAATTGAAATAGAGGGTGTAGAGTTCTTTGCCAATCTAATTATGTTAGATACACCCCAGCTTGATGTCATCCTAGGGATGGACTGGTTGCATAACCACAAGGCAGTGTTAGATTGTGGAAGTCGATCGATCACTTTAGAAAACTCTAAAGGAGAGAAAGTGAATTTCAAAGCCTTAGCTAATCCCCCTTGGAAAGGAGCCATAGTGCACCACATGGAGATCTCTGAGCTATAGAAAGTACCGGTTGTTAGAGAATATCCAGATGTTTTTCCAGAAGAACTGCCAGGCATGCCACCACATAGAGATATTGAATTTGTCATCGATCTAGTTCCAGGGACATCTCCCATATCCAAGAGGCCGTACCATATGGCAGCTAATGAGTTAGCAGAGATGAAGAAGCAGATACAAGAGTTGCAAGAGAAAGGTTTTGTGAGGCCTAGCTCATCGCCATGGGGAGCCCTAGTTATTTTTGTTGAAAAGAAAGATGGGACGAAGAGAATGTGTGTTGATTATCGTTGCTTGAATGATGTAACCATCAAGAACAAGTATCCTTTGCCACAGATTGATGATCTCTTTGATCAGATGAAAGGAGCAGGTGTATTCTCCAAGATTGATCTTAGATCAGGGTATCATCAGCTTAGGATCAGACCCGAGGATATCTCTAAGACAACGTTTTCCACTAGATACGGGCTTTATGAGTATACAGTTATGTCTTTTGGGTTGACAAATGAACCTGCCTATTTCATGAACATGATGAACAAGGTATTCATGGAATATTTGGACAAGTTTGTTGTTGTTTTCATTGATGATATTCTCGTCTACTCCAAGGATGAGAAAGAGCACGAGCATCATCTGAGGCTTGTTTTGGAAAAACTAAGAGAACACCAATTGTATGCCAAGTTCAGTAAGTGTGAGTTTTGGATGAAAGAAGTTGAATTCCTTGGACATGTTGTGACTACCGCTGGAGTTGCAGTTGATCCAAAGAAAGTGAGTACGGTTATCAACTGGCAGCCGCCCAAGACCGTGACACAGGTTCACAGTTTTCTTGGTATGGCCGGCTACTACAGAAGATTCATAGAAGGTTTCTCCAAGGTTGCTCGTCCATTGATGCAATTGTTGAAGAAAGAGAAGAAGTTTGTGTGGACGCCAGAGTGTCAACGTAGCTTTGAAGCCTTGAAGAAGAGTTTGACATCAGCACCAGTGTTGGTTTTGCCCGATATCCACAAAGGGTTTCACATCTACTGTGATGCATCTCGTACAGGACTTGGTTATGTTCTAATGCAGGAGGGCAAAGTGGTTGCCTATGCCTCAAGACAACTACGCCCACATGAGGAGAATTATCCGACCCATGATTTGGAGCTTGCCACAGTGGTGCACGCACTGAAAATATGGAGGCATTACCTGATAGGCAACCGATGTGAGGTGTATACAGACCACAAGAGTCTAAAGTATATCTTCACTCAGCATGACCTGAATCTGAGACAGAGAAGATGGTTAGAACTGATCAAGGATTACGATGCGGGAATCCATTACCACCCAGGCAAGGCAAATATTGTTGCTGATGCCCTGAGCAGGAAGGTCTACTGCAGCAACCTGGAAATTCAAGAGAGCCAATTATCACTCTTTCAGGAGTTTGAAAGGTTGAGTTTGGAGATAGTGCCAGAAGGGTATGTGGCTAACCTAGAGGTCAGGCCCACCTTGGAAGACCAAATCAAGGAAGCTCAGAAGGATGATGCAAATGTCAAAGAAATCAAACTCAACATGAAAAAAGGAAAAGCCTTAGGATTTGTTGAGGATGAGAATGGTGTTGCAAATGTCAAAGAAATCAAACTCAACATGAAGAAAGGAAAAGCCATAGGATTTGTTGAGGATGAGAATGGTGTTATATGGCTACAGGAGAAGTTGGTTGTGCCGGATCAGCCAGAACTCAGAAAGCTTATCTTGTCAGAGGCACATGAGTCCCGTTATTCCATCCATCCCGGTAGTACCAAGATGTATCAAGACCTCAAGGGCAAATTAAGGTGGCCCGGCATGAGACGAGAGATTGCAGAGTATGTAGCACTTTGTGATGTCTGCCGGCGAGTCAAGGTAGAACATCAATGACCCGCTGGACTTTTACAACCGTTGAAGGTACCAGAATGGAAGTGGGATGAGATTGGCATGGATTTTATCATAGGTTTGCCCAAGACTCAGTCAGGATATGATTCCATTTGGGTTGTGGTAGATCGTCTCACCAAAGTTACTCACTTTATTCCAGTCAAAGTAACCTACTCAGGAGACAAGTTGGCAAAACTATATGTGAATCGGATAGTGTGCTTGCATGGAGTGCACAGGAAGATAGTCTCAGATCGAGGGACTCAATTTTCCTCTCACTTCTAGCATGCTTTGCATGAGGCAATGGGTACTCGTCTCAATTTCAGCACCGCATATCACCCACAGACTGATGGGCAGATAGAGAGAGTTAACCAGATTTTGGAGGATATGCTCCGAGCTTGTGCTTTAGCCTATGTTTCTAGCTAGGATAAGAATTTACCCTATGCAGAGTTCTCCTACAACAATAGCTATCAGGTGAGTCTACAGATGTCACCGTTTGAAGCTTTATATGGGCAATCATGTAGAACACCTTTAAATTGGAATGAGAAAGGAGAAAGAATGGTTTTTGGACCCGATGTGATCTACGAAGCCAAAGAGAAAGTTGCTTTGATCAGGGATAGATTAAAGGTAGCTCAGTCTCGACAGAAGAGTTATGCAGACAACCGTCGTAGGGATTTAACTTTCGAAAAGGAGGACTATGTCTATTTGAAGGTAACCCCATTGAGAGGAACCAAGAGGTTTCAAGTAAAAGGAAAGCTTGCCCCAAGGTATGTAGGTCCGTTCCGGATTGTTGCTCGTTGATGAGAAGTTGCGTATCAGTTGGAGCTACCGCCATCAATGTCAGGGATCCATGATGTGTTCCACGTCTCGTAGTTGAAGAAGTGTCTTCGGGTGCCAGAAGAAGAAACCCTGTTGCAGGCAGTGGATTTGCAACCAGATCTGACATATCATGAACATCCAATCAAGATCCTCGAGGCGGCAGAGCGAACCATGAGGAGTAAGACCATCCGTTTCTGTATGGTTTAGTGGAGTCATCACATAGAAGCAGAAGCCACCTGGGAGCATGAAGATGATCTAAGGGCAGAGTTTCTCGAGTTGTTCCCAAGCCTGTCCGAATCTCGGGGTCGAGATTCCGTTTAAGGGGGGTAGGTTTGTCACGTCCGGATTTTTCGTTTTTCGTTCTTGTTGCTGATTGCGAAAATCCATCTCTGGTTTATTCACCTCAAACAGCTTAATGAAAAATTTCATAATAAAAAGGAATTAATATGATTAAATAATTAATTACGGTGTGATTTGTTGCCGTTTTCTTAATCGGGTTTATTTGGATTTCGGAAGTGAAGGTCGTTTCCCAATTTTTTCCCCCAAATTCCCAAACTCTAAATTTTCGCATCCGTATCAATTTCTAGTTTCCCCGGAGGTCCAATTTCATTCTCTATTTCTCCAAATAATCTCAACAAATTCAAGGGTCCGAATTCGGCAATTTTCCGCAAAACCCCTGCAATTTTCCCTTTTCTTTTTCCCTTCCTCCCTTTTCTTTCCTCTTCTCCACCTAGCCCCTGCCTTCCTTTCTTTTTCTCTTCTGCTCCTTCTTCTTCTACCTTCAGCAGGGAGGCCGAAGGCCTACCTCCTCCTCTCACGGCTGGCCCTGCTGTCGTGGTCTGCGCAGTGCCCCGGCCCGGCCTGCTCCTGTTGTCGGACCCGGGTTTGACCCCGAACCCTATGTGTGTACCGTGCTAGTCCCACGATCAATTGCTAGCACACACATTCAACATTGGCATCATAATCCATACATCACAGGTCCAGCTCACAGCGGACCAAACATAAGTCGTACAAGAGTCTAGACTTTAGCGGTTACATAGAGGCCGACCGGCCAAATAGAACAGCAAATTAACAAAGAGTTCAACAGCGGAAACAAGATAATAGAGGCATCAAAAACCAGCAAGTATGCCTCTGCCCGCCCACAGGCAACCAACCGGTAAGCCCTAGTAAGCACCGTCGTCGTCGTCTCCAAAACCCGCTGCATAGAAGTACCCGATTGTCGGGTCCTCCTCAACCATCTCTAAAAAAAAGAAGTCACACAAGCGTGTGTGAGTACAATACGTACTCCGCAAGACTTATAGTGTTTGCAATGGTATTCCATAATATGCGAAGGTAAACAAGGAATGGTTCAGGTCCTGTAGTTTGCATAATTCATAATATACATAGCGAAAAACATTGCGGTTTTGTAACGAAATTTTTGGTAAAACAAGCTAGCACAGCAAACAAGTATATAAGCATCAACCCCCAAGCGTTTCCAACCATATGGGCTCCCTGCCCATGCCAGCCAACAGTGGCAACACGCTGCCACAACCATCCCAGCGAACTCCCCGTTCGCACCAAGATCTTTCCCCAAAACAGTTCCCAAAAATTAAAACTACTACGGTGGAGAATTTCCCAAGTCGTCCATAACCGAGGACACGGCTATTCGAATAGTTTTAACTCTCGAGAGTGTGTACAACTGTACCCACATGACAAGGATAACATGAGCTACCACACAGGAGGCTCACACCATCAATGACAAAGCCTTTCCACCGTTGACCTAGCAATATCCCGCGCTTATGATCCATCCCTAGGGAGTTGGGAGGCCTCCCAAAATCCCCAAGGCTCATACAATGTGCTGGTCACCCTTGAACAATAATCAAGGTACCTTCGAGCTATGGACAACAACCATACCCCGCACTATCCCAATGTCAACAAAAATGACCTACTACTACCACCGGCGGGTCTATTGCTAGGTATCAACAATATACTAAGCTAGGAACTCCCCATCAGAGCCACATGTGGTTTGCACTGTGCTTCTTGGTTCTAGCTACACCATAGAATCGGTCCTTAGTGACCCGGGCGAGACAACCACCTAATCGATACCACAACAAGGCACCGAACACTACATCCACTCGCCCAAGTCCAAAAGCTTGTTTTCAGTTTTTGTTTTCCACCAAGAGCACAGGGGAAGAATACCCACTGTTCATTTCCATAATTTCGCAAATGCTTCTTTTTCTCAACATCCCAAAATCAAGTAACAAGTAGCCTTGATTAAAAAGCAAACTAAGCATGCCTATTGACATCTTCCCAACCACATGAACCCAAATTTTCAGTGGCAACATAAGTGACAAGGAATTCATGATACTCAAGTAACAAGGATAGGGCATATGCAACAAGAGGTTAACTACCCAAGAATCCCACACATTTTCAAGTAAAACATCGCATGCATAATAGTTTGCAATCAATATAGTTTGTAAGTTTGAAATATAGGAGCAATTGATCAAGGGGGTGCTTGCCTTGATCCTGGACTTCTTGGAACTCTTCTGATCCTTCCACAACCGGGTCAACGACGTCGTGTTCTACGAGAATGCCAAACGAATGCAATGAAAACAACGGCAAAATTTAACAGTACAGGAAGTACGAATATTTTTGCAGAATATGCAAGTGCATGATTTTAGATGAATTTAGGAAAAAGAATCGCTTGAATCCGAGTTTGTAAGAGGGAGATACGGCTAAACGAAGTCTGCTCTGTCCTAAAATCGAAAATAAATGAGAAACAGCGTTTTCGCTCGACCGAACAGCAGAAACGGCTGAAAACATTCTACCGACTTAACGGGTGGTCTATTTGAGACGTTTTCGGTTCTAGGGCATTTTTATGGTACGAAACCTACATGTGTGCTGCTGTGAACCTAAGGACAACTCCCAAAAGTGGATATTCTCCAACTCGCTAGGACATTAGTCACACACGCTCACACGTCACTAAAACGGCCTAACACCTTGAAGTCCACCGGGCGTGAAGTTTTAACCTAAGGCATTTGGGGGCGTGGAGGTTTCTAGGGCCTAGGAGTCACTGGATGTACAAGTGTAACCTATGGGAAGGCTTCGGTAGCGGCGAACGCCTTGGTCCAAAAACGATGTCTTCGTACGCGCAAACTACACGTCTTCGCTCGTTAACGATGACCGACAAAAACAGGAAAACGACAGCAGCTGCTCTACTCGTGGTTTTATCCCGTTCTAAAGCTAGTGAGGGCCAACCTGGCTTGCTTGGGGCTGATGGGTGGCTGCTACTCACTCAACACAAGCGCACCTAAGGTGCTCGGTGAAGGCCAAGCTAATGCACGGCTTGTCTACCTCTGTCCTCTCATGCCCGAGTGCATGGCTAGCGCATGCAGGGCACGAGGAAGCTCTAGGGGTCCTGCATGCAAGATCGAAGGGCTCTACCACAAGCGGCCATGCTCCGATTGAGCCTCATCCACACATATGGCCACGGTGGTGATGCTTGGGCGGATGGCAAGGAATGGCATGACAGGCCAAGCCAAGGACGTGGGGAGAACAAGTGGTCTCCCAGGAATAAAAAGGAGGTACATGCAGAAACAGAAGCTCACCGAGGAGTGCAGGCGGTAGGGAGCAATGTTGAGGCGGTGATCGGCTCGGCAAAAGGGTTGCTCGCGATGGAGGCTGCAGTCAAGCACTGTGATGAGTTCAAAGAGTGAATGGAAGGTGGTGATACCGCCAGGACAGCGCTAACTCACCAGGGCGCAGATTAGCGGCTGCAGGGTCACGGCGGCACCCGGTCGGCGTTGCAAAAGACGATGAGGCTGCGGTGGTGCTTGCTGCTTGCCGAGGGCGAAAACGGAGTTAGGTCGAGCAAGAACGCGTGGCGACACAGCTGAGACAAGGTAAAACTCACCGGAGCTCTCAGACGAAAAGCGTGTGCTCGCCGGCGCCGTGGGCGGCACCTCACGTCCTCAGCGAACCAAGGGACAATCCTTTGGGTTCTTGGCAGGTGAGAAAGAGGGCGAGCTGGGGAGGCAGGAGGGCATAGGCTTGGTTAAAAGGAAGGCAGGGAAGGAGAGGAGAGGGGAGGGGCGCTGCTCTGCTCCACGGTCTCGCGAAGGCGTGTGCACGGGCAAGCGTGCAGCAGACAGATGGGACAGGGCAGGGCGCTGCTGAGGTTGTCGGGGTATCTCGCGAGGTCCCAAGGCGGCTCTGCCTCTCCCTCTCACGTGGTCTAGGGCGCGCAGAGGAAGCCACCTGGCCGAGCCGCACGGGCGGAGAGAGATCCTGGCGTGATCTCGTTTGGACGATGGAGGACAGGGCACAGCCGATAGCATCACGTATCAACGATTCACGCCTAAGGACTATCTCTGGGTTGACACCGAAACCAATCGGCCGATACAGATTGATACAAACCGATGATGTTATAAGTGAGAAGCAAACCGGCCGATTGCCGATAGTATTCGCATACATGAGCATCGGCTAGAAGCCGATGACAACATAGGCGGAGTAAAAAGCCAGCTGACTGGCGCGGGCTCGCGAGAGAGGGCGCGGGCGCGAGCTCGGGAGAGAGGGAGCGCGGGCGCGGGCTCGCGAGAAAGGGCACGGACTCGAGAGAGAGAAACAGGCGAGGGCGTGGGCGCGGCAAGGGCGCGGGCGCGAGGTCGAGAGAGCGAGGGCGCGGGCGAAGGTCGGGGTCGGGACGATGGCGCGGGCGCGAGCTCGAGGTCGGGAGAGAGAGAGTCCGGGCGCGAGCTCGGAAGCAGAGTCCGGGCGCGAGGGCGCGGACTCAAGAGAGAGCCAAGTCCCCGGGCACGAGAAAAGGGCGCGGACTCTAGAGAGAGGGCGCGAGCAAGCGCGGGCGCGGGTGAAGGTCCGATCGGGAGGCGGCTGGTCCGATCGGGAGGCGGCTGGTCCGATGGGGAGCATCCGGACCGTCCAATCCCCAAGAGGATGGTCCGATAGGGGCAGCATGCTACCAACCGAAAGAAACTTCGGGGCAAGGCTGGGTTTTTTTCATGCATGAAAGATGATATGAAGAGCATGCAGATGGGAAAACAGTTTTATGCACCAAAGATCCAAAAGTGGGCTGTTACAAACCTACCCCCTTAAAATGAATCTCGTCCCCGAGATTCGGCCGGCTCGGTGAAGAGATAGGGAAACTCGCTTCGAAGATGGTCTTCACGCTCCCAGGTTGCCTCATCCACTGTGTGGTTACTCCACTGTACTTTGCACATCTTGATTGTCTTGTTCCTTGTCCGCCGCTCAGCTTCTTCTATTATGCGGATTGGGTGCTCTTTGTACGTGAGGTCTTGTTGTAGTTCGATGCTTCCTACCGGCGCAACCTCAGTGGGCACTCTGAGGCACTTCTTTAACTGTGATACATGGAAGACATTGTGCACTTCAGATAGCTCGGGTGGCAGGTCCAACCTATAGGCCACTTCTCCTACTCTTGCAAGCACCCTATACGGTCCAACGTACCGTGGTGCTAATTTTCCCTTGACTTGAAACCTGTGGTACCTCGGAGCGGCGTCACTTTGAGATATACGAAGTCATTAGGTCTGAACTTCAGCTCACGTCTCCTTTGGTTAGCATAGCTCTTTTGTCTTGATTGGGCCTCCTTCAATCTTTCTCTAATCAACCGAACTTGCTCTTCCGCTTCATTGATCGAAGCTGGGCCAAACACGTGTCTCTCACCAACTTGTGACCAGTTTAGAGGCGTCCTACATTTCCTCCCATAGAGAGCCTCAAATGGTGACATTTGTAGGCTTGCTTGGTAGCTGTTGTTGTAAGAAAACTCAGCATATGGCAAGCAATTTTCCCAGCTTGGTCCATGGGACAGCACACACGCTCTTAACATGTCCTCTAGAATTTGGTTCACCCTCTCAGTTTGTCCTCCAGTTTGCGGGTGATAAGCAGTGCTAAAAGCTAGGTTGGTTCCCATTGCTTGCTGCAACCGTTTCCAAAAATGTGAGATGAACTGGGCACCTCGTCCGAAACTATCCGTTTTGGCACACCATGCAAGCAAACAATCCGAGAGAAATACAATTCAGCTAGCTTGGTTCCTTTGTCAGTGGTTTTCACGGGTATAAAGTGTGCTACCTTTGTCAACCGATCCACTACAACCCATATTGAATCATTGCCTCGCTGTGACCTTGGCAAACTAGTGATGAAATCCATTCCAACTTCGTCCCATTTCCATTCCGGGATTTGTAATGGCTGTAGTAGGCCGGCTGGCCTTTGGTGCTCAGCCTTCACTCGCTGACACATCACAGAGCGCCACGTATTCAGCTACATCACGCTTCATGCTTGCCCACCAAAAATCCTTCCTTAAATCTTGATACATCTTGGTACTACCGGGATGAATTGAGTACAATGTTTCATGGGCTTCTTTCAGAATCAGGTTCTTGACCTTTTCATCTTTGGGGATGTATATTCGCTGTCCACGCCTAACCACTCCATTTTCATCCATGTTGTACTCCGAGGTTCCCCCCTTTCTCTATGCTGCGCTTAATTTCCTGGACTTCCTTGTCTTCAGCTTGGGCTGCAAGAATTTGGTCTTTTCAACGTCGACTTTTGCTTCCACGGCTTGCAAACACAACCATACTCCACCAACTCCAGGTTGAGGCGTTGAAATTCCTTATACAACTCAGGTTGTTCATTGCTTAGTGTGAGACTATTGCAATGAGCTTTCCGACTCAGCGCGTCTGCAACTACGTTGGCTTTCCCCGGGTGATAATTTATGCCTAGGTCATAGTCCTTGATCAACTCGAGCCATCTCCTTTGCCTCAAGTTCAGATCCGCTTGTGTGAATATATACTTCAGGCTCTTGTGATCTGAGTATATCTCACAGCGATTACCGATCAAGTAATGCCGCCAAATCTTCAAGGCATGCACAACAGCCGCTAGCTCTAAGTCATGCGTAGGGTAGTTCTGTTCATGTGGCCTCAATTGCCGCGATGCATAGGCTACTACCTTCCCTTCTTGCATCAACACGCAGCCAAGACCTAACCGAGATGCGTCACAAACACATCGAAGCTCTTGCCAACATCCGGTAAAACCAACACGGGTGCTGTGGTTAGTCTTTTCTTTAATTCTTGGAAGCTTTCTTCGCATTCCTTATTCCATTCAAACTTCTTTTCCTTCTTCAACAACTGAGTCATTGGTCTAGCAATCCTTGAAAAACTTTCAATGAACCGGCGGTAGTAGCCAGCCAATCCAAGGAAGCGTCTTATGTCCGAAACATTCTGGGGTTGATTCCAATTCAACACCTCATCGACCTTGCTTGGGTCGACGGCTACTCCACCCTCGGACAGCACATGACCAAGGAATCCAACCTCCTCCAACCAGAACTCACACTTGCTAAATTTTGCATACAATTGGTGCTCTCGGAGTTTATCCAAAACTAGCCGTAAGTGCCTTTCATGCTCTTCTTCACTCTTCGAATAGATGAGGATGTCATCAATAAAGACTACTACAAACTGATCCAAGTACTCCATAAAAATCTTATTCATCAAGTTCATGAAGCTTGCCGGGGCATTGGTTAGTCCAAAGGACATTACGGTGTACTCATACAAACCGTAACGGGTGGTGTGAAGGCTGTCTTCGGGATATCATCGGGTCTGATTTTCAGCTGAAAGTAGCCCTAGTCTCAAGTCAATCTTTGAGAATACACGTGCCCCACTCATTTGATCAAAAAGATCATCAATACGGGGCAGCGGGTATTTGTTTTTGATGGTAACCTCGATTCAACGATCGGTAGTCGACGCACATCCTGAGAGTGTGATCCTTCTTCTCCACGAACAGCACGGGAGATCCCCATGGTGATGTGCTTGGCCGAATGAATCCCTTGTTCAGCTGCTCTCTAAGTTGTTCCTTCAGTTCAGCCAGTTCATTGGGTGGCATCCGGTAGGGCCGTTTGGATATCGGGGCTGTTCCGGGCAGCAGCTCTATCACGAACTCCATGTCTCTGTCAGGTGGCATACCGGGTAACTCATCCGGAAAGATGTCAGGGTACTCACAAACTACCAGAACCTGGCTTATTTCCCTACTAACAAGGCGGCTGAGAAGAGAATGAGAGGGTACAGCTCTATTAGAGACAAACTCTACCCGATCCCCGGCTGTGTTTGTGAGTGTGATGGACCTACTCTCACAGTTGATCAAACCCTTGTGCTTGGAGAGCCAATCCATCCCAAGTATCACATCTAAACCTTGTGTCCCAAGCACAATCAGATTTGCCAAAAACTTATTACCATTGATAACAATGGTCACGTCGGTGCAAACTAGTTTTGTTGTCAACTCTGACCCAGGGGATTGTACTATCATTGGGTTAACTAGGGTGTCAACTTTCAATTGATGATTTGCAGCAAAACTCTTGGATATGAAAGAATGTGAAGCTCCAGAATCAAATAAAACCATTGCAGGGGTTGAGTTCACGAGAACATACCAAGCACCACATCAGGCGCATCCTGAGCTTCCTCGGCGGTCACATGATTAACCCTGCCCCTCCCAAGGTTCTGAGCAGGCTTGGGGCTGGTTGCGGGCTGGTGGTGCTCCACGGCCTCTCCCACGCGCTGCTGGTCCGGCTGGAGCACGGGGAGGCGCAAGCTGAACTGGACCGGGTACCTTCTTCGGGCACCGATTGGAGTAATGCCCGACTCTCCACAATTGTAGCAGTCTACGGCCTGAAGTCGGTAGCTTGTTTGTGGCAGCGGGCGAGGTGGCGGCTGAGGGACACGAGGGGCTGGTGGCTGTGGCCTTGCTTGAAGTGGCGCTGGATACCTTGTCGGTGCGGGCGCCGGCGGCCGAACCGTTGCGGGACGCCATACGCTGCTGCGAGGAGCTTCCTCCTACGGGCTTGCGTGCCAGCCCACTTACGTTTGCGGGACTCCACTACGCCATGGTGCTTGTGCTCCATCCAATGGCCTTGTTCACCAAAGTGGGAAAGTCAGGGAAGTCAATGGCTCAAAGGCCAGCTGCATCTCCTCATCTAGTCCTTCCAGGAACTTCCCCATCTTTGTCTCTTTCATTTGGTAGGTCGGCAGCGGCATAGCGAGCAAGGTGGTTGAAAACGGTGGAGGTACTCGCTCACGGACATGTTTGCCTTGCTTCAGGGTTTTCAAATTCCTTCCTCTTGATCTTCATGATACCAGCTGGGATGTGTGCTTTGCGAAAAGCTACCTTATAACTCATTCCACGTTACAACATGGCCTTCTTGTTGCATTGCACGGTAATTGTCCCACCAATCACTAGCGGCGCCGTGAAGCTGTTCTGCTGCGAATGCCACCTTCTCAGCATCGTCGCAGTGAACCAAGTCGAGCTTTCTCTCCACTGCACGCAGCCAGTCATCGGCGTCAAGTGGATCCTCCGAACGGGCAAAAACGGGTGGCTTGGTGCGGTGAAAATCAAATAACTTGGATGGTTGATTGTTGCCCATGTGCTGTGCTCCTTCAAAGGCTTGTGCGGCTGCACCATGCGCAGCGGTGTTCCTTTCAATCCTCTCAAGCAATTGAGTTTGTGCCATGCGGTTTTGCTCAGCTAACATGAGCACCTCAGCCAAGGTAGGGCCGGGTTGCTGCCCACCGGCAGGTGCACCGGGTATGTGCCGATCTTGGCCACCCTGTTGCTGCTGGGGTTGACCATGGTGCTGTGGTTCAGAGGAACCTTCATCTTGAGCCACTCGAGCTGCGAAACGGGTCCGTGCTGCAGTCATCCTGTACAACAATCTTCCGATTACCTACTTGCATAAGGATGCAAAAACTAGTGCTACTAGATTGTTGATAGGATGAAATCTAAACAGCCCAGGAACAGAGAAAAAGATTCCAAATAAAATGACAACTGAAGTACCAATAAGATCCATTAAGCCGCATTGAAACACTTAAGTCATACAGTACATAAACATGGGACAAGCCTAAGTCGATTCACAAACGTACAAAGCCCAAGGGCTGGGTGAATCAAGCATCTAACAGCACAACATCAGTCATTACATCACATCATCAACATACGGCCACCCATGCCTACGGCCGGAAACAAAAGCACTACTCGCTCACTACAAAACCTCATACTAGTGAGCTCTACCAACTGTGGAAGACCTACTCCGGGGTAAGCTCCTGATGCCACCATCATCTGGCGAAGTGGGTACACTTGACTCATAATCCTCCTCATCTGCAGCAGACCTCCATGTGGGAGCAGGGGCGATGACCCGACGTCGCTGAGCTGATCGTGAGCTTTCAGACTGAACCGGCTTGAAGAGGCCACGATACTCTGCAGCTGTCATGCGTGTAGCGCGAGTTGGAGCGGCTGAGCGGGGCATCGGGTTAGCAGGCAGCGCTAAATCTACCATCGGCTCCGGGGCAATAGGTGTTGGCACAGGTGCGGGAGCCTGGGTAGCAGCAGGCCTAGGTGCCGCAGCAGGGGCAGGTGCAGCAACATTCTCCACACCATACAGCTCGATGCGGGGAATTTGGCCCATGCGGACATAAGGCTCAATAAGGCGCTCCAAGTAAGCGATGCGCCCACGAGCTTGCCGCAGCTCCAAGCCAATAACACGGTGGTAACGATCTGAGGAACGCACGTACTCCGCCAAGTTGCGAAGGACATGGTTTGGCTCACGCTCAGCTGAGAGGTAGAGGTGAACTTCCTCTCCCAAAGGGCGTGCCGGGTGGTACGGGTACTTTGTGTAGCCAACTCCACATGGAGATGCAGCATGTGTGCCATGGCATTGTAGGCAGCATCATTGATGGCTCTGTGGAGGGAGGAGCCCATAGCCGGTGAACTCCAAGGGCCGGCTCCCACATAAGCCTGGCGAGTATAAGAATCGTGCACGGTACTCAACTGAAGCAGGGCCAATGTTGGTGTGAGCAACTGTATACTCAGGAGGGTGGTGATAATGTGCACGCTGCAGCATGTTTCCACAAATCACGTGGCAAACCGGTGGGGCCGGCGTCACTGGTCCAATGGCAAACACCCACTCGGCCATCTGCAGCAAGTTAGCAACAACACAAAATAAAGTCATGATTTCAGAAATGAAAGCTGGGCAGGTTAGTATAAAACTAAATGAGATGAGTGATATATATTATAGTCCTTAGTTTTCACAAGTTTTAGCAATTAGTTTTCAGACTCCAAACAAGCATGGGTGATGCGAAGTCCATAACAAGTATATCGCACAACCGGCAAGAGATAACAACAAGAATAAAAGGAAGATGCAACGCTTCCATTCCAGTACTGCTACCCCCCTTAAGTCCTTATCCTATAATTAATAACGTCTAGCGTTCATCTACACAAGGGTCATCTCAAACCAAATGACAATAGGTAGGAGATAGAAGTCTAGATTTGCTGTAACCTCTTTTTGCAAACATTTTGCAGCAGCTTAATACTAAGATTTAACAACTATTTGCAATCATTTAGAGCTAAAATTCAAAAGTACCTGAAACATTTTCAAGGGCAAGGGCGGCTACAAGTTTTGAACATTGCAGCATAAGTTTAAGTCAAAATCTTTTGTCCAAAGGAGGTAAGTGGAGCCAAAATGATATGCCTAAATAGGTAATGTGACTATTAAGAGTTTTTAGAAAGATAGATGAGAATTTTGACAGGTGTTTTCTTCAAAACCAACAACCTACCTACGACATGGCTCACTATGACTTAACCCCATGGTCGGATATGGCTTCTGATACAAGCGCTGTCGGACCCCGGGTTTGACCCCGAACCTATGTGTGTAACCGTGCTAGTCCCACGATCAATTGCTAGCACACACATTCAAACATTGGGATCAATTAATCCATACATATAGGTCCAGCTCACAGCGGACCAAACATAAGTCGTACAAGAGTCTAGACTTAGCGGTTACATAGAGGCCGACCGGCCAAATAGAACGCAAATTAACAAAGAGTCAACAGCGGAAACACGAAGATAATAGAGGCATCAAAAACCACAAGTATGCTCTGCCCGGCCCACAGGCACCAACCGGTCAGCCTAGTAAGCAACCAAGCGTCGTCGTCTCCAAAACCGCTGCATAGAAGTACCCGATTGTCGGGTCCTCATCAAACATCTCTAAAAAAAAGAAGTCACACAAGCGTGTGTGAGTACAATAACGTACTCCGCAAGACTTATAAAGTGTTTGCAATGGTATTCCTATATATGCGAAGGTAAACAAGGAATGGTTCAGGTCCTGCAGTTTGCATAATTCATTAATAATACATAGCGAAAAACATTGCGGTTTGTACGAAATTTTTGGTAAATAACCAAGGCTAGCCAGCAATACAGTATATAAGCATCAACCCAAGCGTTTCCAACCATAATGGGCTCCCTGCGCATGGGCAGCCAACAGTGGCAAACACGCTGCCACAACCCTCCCAGCGAACCTCCCCCGTTCGCACCAGATCTTCCACAAAACAGGTTCAAAATAAAACTACTAGGTGGAGAATTTCCCAGTCGTGCCATACCGAGGACACGGCTATTTCGAATAGTTTTAACTCTGAGAGTGTGTACACGTCCCACATGCAAGGATAACATGAGCTAGACACAACAGAGGCTCAACATCACTGACAAAGCTTTCCCCGTTGACCTAGCAATATCCCGCGCTTTATGATTCCTCCCTAGGGAGTTGGAGGCCTCCCAAAATCCCCAAGGCTCATAAATGTGCTGGTCACCGCTTGAACAATAAATCAAGGTACTTCGAGCTATGGAACAACAACCAACCCCGCACTATCCCAATGTCAACAAAATGACCTTAACTAGTACCCGCGGCGGGTCTATTGCTAGTATCACATATTACTACAGCTAGGAACTCCCCATCAGAGCCACATGTGGTTTGCACTGTGCTCTTGGTTTCTAGCTACACATAGAATCGGTCCTTGTGACCCGGAGCGAGACAACCACCTAATCGATACCACACAAGGCACCGAAACACTACATCCACGTCGCCCAAGTCCAAAAGCTTGTTTTCATGTTTTTTGTTTTTCCAACCGAAGAGCACAGGGGAAGAATACCTCAATGTTCATTTCATAATTTTCGCCAAATGCTTCTTTTTCTCAACATCCAAAATCAGTAACAATAGCCTTTGATTAAAAAAGCAAACTAGGCATGCCTATTGACAATCTTCCCACACCACAATGAACCCCAATTTCCAGTGGCAGTAACATAAGTGAAAGGAATTCATGATAACTCAGTAACAAGGATAGGGCATATGCCAAACAAGAGGTTTAACTAACCCAAGAATCCACACATTTCAAGTAAAAACATCGCATGCCATAATAGTTTGCATCATAATGTTTTAAGTTTGAATATAGGAGCAATTGATTCAAAGGGGGTGCTTGCCCGTGATCCTGGACTTCTTGGAACTCTTTCTGATCCTTTCCAAACGCGGGTCAACGACGTCGTGTTCTACGAGAATGCCAAACGAATGCAATGAAACAACGGGGCAAAAATTTAAACAGTAAGGAAGTAACGAATATTTTTGCAGAATATGCAAGTGCATGATTTTACGATGAATTTAGGAAAAGAAACTCGCTTGAATGCCCGAGTTTGGTAAGAGGGAGATACGGCTAAACAAGTCTTGCCTTGTCCTAAAATCGAAAATAAATGAGAAACAAGCGTTTTCGCATCGAACCGAAAGTGACAGTCGAAACGGCTTGAAAAACATTTCTATTCTCGGTGGTATTTCGGTTGGTT